>VCJN01002139.1:0-26236 GCA_006384855.1 Tetraselmis striata | reverse complement strand
GAAGGACTAGGCAGACGCCATGCACTATGGTTACATGAAATTTCACCATATATATAGCAGTCAACCCACAGACTAATGAACCTGTGTTGCAGATATTATATCGCAAAGGCAACATAGCAGTCAATCCCAACCACAAGGTAATGGACACCCCAACCATACCCGCACTCTTGCCAACATACTGCGTATGTTTTGGTGGCCACGCATGAATACCACAGTTTAGCATTATTGCAAACACTGTGATACTTGCGTTAGAATCAAAGCAGCTACTGCTACTGCAAACACTGTGATACTTGCGTTAGAATCAAACCAGCTACCACCAAGCCTTATGGTTCTTTATTTCCCTTGCCAAAGGCAACCAAGCCTTAGGAGATAATCTCTATGGATTTTATAACCAACTTACCTGAGGTGGATGGCTACGATGCTATTGCTACATTTGTTGATACATTCACCAAACATGCACATTTTGTGCCATGCGATATTAAGCTTGATGCGACACAGTTGGCCAGATTATATTTGGACAATATTTACAAACACCATGGTCTCGGCAGATGTATCATCTCTGACAGAGATCCAAGGTTTACTTCAGTGTTCCGGAAATCATTGTTTACAGCTTTGCAAACTAAGCTAAATATTTCCAGCGCTTACCACCCGCAGACTGACGGTCAAACTGAACGCACCCACACAACTATTGAGCAAATATTACGTGCGTTTGTACACAAGCAACCTGACTCTTGGTTAAGTCATTTGGCTCTTGCTGAATTTTCTTACAACAGTTCAGTCCATTCAGCAACATATTATGCCCCTTTCGAGGCAATCTATGGCATGATGCCACTGACACCACCTGATATGATTGCTACTGCCAACCAAGATGCACGCAACACAGTTGCAAATATTCAAGATATTCACATGTTGATTACTGAGCAACTGAAGCTTGCTGATGAATATCAAAAGGTCTATGCCGACCGCAAAACCAGCACTGTTGAGTTCGCAGAAGGAGACAAAGTCTGGCTCTCAACGGAGCACTTACTCATACGCAACCAGCCGGCGCGCAAGTTCCGACAGCGCTACATCGGCCCCTGTCACGGCCAAGATCTCCAGCCAGGCGTATCGTCTGCGCCTGCCACCAACGTTCGACTGCCACAATGTGTTTCACATCAGTCGACTGCGCCAGTGCGTCAATCCAGACGCACAGCCCGATACAATTCCGTCCAATGTGGAGCCCCTTGTCGACGAGTTCGTCGTTGAACGCGTGCTCGACTTCTCTATCGAGCGCCGCGAGGATCTGTTCAAGCGAGGACTCTGCCTCGTTTTTCTGTTGCGTTGGCTGAACTACGACTCAAGTCACGACAGCTGGGAGCCATACAGCGCGCCGCGACGTGTCGAGGCGCTACACGACTTCGCGAGAGCGAGCCGACATCTACAAGACACGCTACGCTCAAAGGAATACGCCAACCTGCGAGCGCGCCACCCGTCGCGTTTTCCAGAGTCCATCCCGGAGCGTTGACACCTACTGTTGCTGTTGCTGTTGCTATATCACGCTTCCACAGCCAACCGACATATGCGCCAGGCCTTCGGCGACGCGAACAGACACTTTCCAGTTCGTCATTTATCAGAGGGGTGGGAATGTTAGGGTTGCGCCTAGCGACTACCCTAATACCACCACAAACCTGCGACGTTTTATGGCCAAGCAATCATATTGTTGTACTGCTGATATTTCAGCACGCGTATCATTTACTGGTACGGCCACAACCAGACGCCAGTAATATTCCTTGTAGCATAAATATAGTACGCGCTACAACTCCTAAATCATCAGGATAGCGCTACTAGTTGCATGTCGGCGGAGCCGAGTCGGACCGCTATAGGATGAATATCCAATGCCACCAACATGTTGTAAGAGATTACATTCTGCAACCAACTCAATTCGCCAAACGCTACGAGTAAGAGCCATGTTTCACTAAGTACTGCCACGAGTACTTACAACGAGCCGGCGGCATGGTAGACATCGGCCACCGTTACAGACTGGTTGCAGCTAGTGGCATATATGTTGGAGGAGCACCCGCCTCTCGGGTTTGTGTGGACGTCACACTCTCTCCGCAAAGGCGCGGCCACTGCGGCGTACGCCATCGGCGCGGTGTTGCAGAAGATCAAGCACTTTGGCGGTTGGGCGGAGTGGTCCAACGTACGTCGTGCTCGAGTAATACATCAATCCCACGGCGCTGCCGTGTGCGGCATCGTGACAGCTCTTCTGCTGGCTTACCCATTGGGGTATAGTGGGCCGCCAACGACAGGCTGCCCGCCCATGGGCGGCATGATGGCAAATGCGGCCCCACAATGGTTTAATGGTCATATGGTAAGACAGAGATTTGATTACACCACGCTATTTTTCCCCGGTTTTGGTGATTCTAGTTTGAATGTTAGCTTCTTGGACTCGCCGTACGCGTACCGCTTGGACGTCCCGATGTCCACCGGCGCTAGCGACAACATGTGACAGTCCTGCTACATGACACACCCGCACCCCAAGGGGAGTCTATCTTTTGCCTATGCGCCAGCTGACCAACTAGCGCAACACGCCCACCCCGCTATGCTACCCTTTTCAATGCGGACAATACGCCATGTGGGCCTACTCACACCCAAAAATGCAAGAGATTCACATCGTTGGCAAATGCGGCCCCACAATGGTTAATGCATTACTTTCGTACTTTCCATATCGCTAATGTGGTAATTAACATACCGACATGTAGCAGTACATATTGCCATGTATCATGTAGGTCATCCTGGGGAATATATCCCGTAATCATGTGATGTATACGATGTATTGAAAACATGTCATCGGGTAAATTCCGAATCATGGTGACCTCCGTCGCTTGACCAGCCCTGGAACCGAGGTCAACCTGCCTTTTTTATCTTCAGCAGGCCGCGTCCGCTACTTGCCCAGCCGCGAATCGCGGTCAATCTAAAATTCTCTCCCTTCACCAGGCCGCGTATGCCCAGCCTTGAAAAACGGTCAGCCTGGAACCCTGTCTTTGAGTATGGCACTTGTATGCGCAGCCTGGTCAAGGTACAGAAATTATCGAACAACTCTTGACCAGGCTGCGCATGCAGGTCTCCTCGACCACAGAATATCTTCCCCCTCCCCCCACTACGCCTTTGTCTCGGATAATAGTATGGCCGTGGTTGCCACCGACTCCATCGCACGCAGCAAGTCTCCCGACGCAAGTCTCGCCAAGCCGTCGACTACGGCCTTAAACACTCGCAGTCGGAAGCCGCAAAAGCCTCGACCGAAGAAGGACATCCCACCAAAGATCCGCCCACGCGTAAACGCGAGCACGCCCCCCCCCCCCCCCCCCCACTTGATCCTTGCGGGGGCCGAGCCCGCCTCTCCCGATGGCACCACTCGCCCCCTGGTGTCATGCAAGTCCAACTGTTGCATCGCCAAGCTCCTTCCATGTGGCCAGTTCCCGGCCGGGCATGACACTCCCGCACCTCCGCCTCCGACCTCGGCGAGCACCCCCGCTTCACCCCCCTCTGGTAACGGCCTTGACCTCGCGACCATGGTGGCATTGACTCGGCGTGCCATCCACGGCAACGGCTATTAGAAGGCATCGTAGGACGGGTTGGCTAAGAGGGTCAACCATTGCTTCAAGCCTGCTGGCGAGGGGAAGTCGCGCCCTGTCACCGCCGACTACAAATATGTGAGCACCAACGTCGAGGGTGATGGCGACAACCGGCCTGCGCAGGAGTGGTGGTGGTCTACTGAGAGCGGCAGCTCCGTCTGGGTGGGTCCCACCGCCCATGCCTAACATGCCGACTGTGGCGCGACCCAACTTGAATGTCTGACCTCGTATCCGGCGACTACTTTGACCGAAAGAACGATATGCTCCATCCCAGTTGCCTTGCTGACATGCTGACTATATACCGACCTCACCTCCAGCGCACGACTGCGGTTTCGCCGGCGATTACTTTGATCGACGGACCGTTGGCCATCGCCGGCAACGTTCATGATACGGACTCTAGCGCGACCCATTATATCGCTTGACTGAGTGTTACCGCCGCCTGCGTTGATTATCTGAATGTTGACCGGCATCTCCCACAGGTGTGCAAGGAGGCATGGATGTTCATCCACAAGGTCGGCTTTCTCCGGCTCCGCAAGACCAGGGCGGAGGTGGATGGCCTAGTGAACCCATGCCTCTCGCGCAACACGCCACCCGTGTACCACATTGCGTCGGGCATAGCCACGCGTGCTTGGCTGAAAGACCATTTCGACCCAAAGCACGGCAGAACCGAGAGGATCCCCCACTCTTCCTCGGATCAGAAGGAGTGGCATCTTCCAGCTTAGGCGAACAAGGCCAAGGTATACGAAACCTACATGGATGACGACACCTACCGGCCTTGAGGTAGGCCATATCCCCTGTCGCGTGCATCGGTTTGAACCAAGGTGACCTCGAGTCTATGATGTACGGAGACGCATGCAACCGTGTTCAATAACATTACGGACAGTAAACAGACACGAGGTCACCTTAATTCCGGGATGGTTAGACCATTCTCCGAGGAAATAGTGCGGGTTACTCATACGTATGGACACGCGACATAAACGAGGTGACCTCGAGTGCGGGTCACAACATTCTCATATAAAATACCCGGTTTGATCTTCCCCGTTTCGTGTGCGTCTATTTGAACCAAGGTGACCTCGAGTCCGGAACATGTGGTTCTAGCACGTACCAAAAGTGAATATGCAATACATGTACTCGCCGTACTAACGCAATGACAAAACCTGGCATGTCTGATGGTGATTGTCGATGCACGCAAATGTGAAACGTGTCTCCCTTTCAGTGTTTGAACGCATATGGACCAAGTACTTTCCCCACATCAAGACTCCAGCCGAAGATCGGTTCACTAAATGCGGGATCTGCGTGGCGTGCACTGAGCTGATCAAGACTTCATACTGCCCAGTATGAAGTCTTGATCAGCTCAGTGATAGTCAGCATCGCGAAGAAGAGAGAGAGAGAGAAGCACTGGGAGCGCGTAACTCATGAGCGCCTCCATGTAGTGGAGGCAGCCATCCTCGAGTCCCGGCGGCGGCCTGGCATGCTATTCTGTGAGATCGATGGTATGGACTCCTCAAAAACTCTACTACCCCACTCCGCGACATGGTCCAAGGACGTCGTCAAAGACAAGCTCCTCAAGATTCAGATGGCATGCGTGAAGTACAACGGCATGCGTCTTGACGACGTGTACGCCTTCATTGACGTTTTTCTTCAACACAACCCATGCACAATCACGATTATGTGGTTGACGACTTTAAGGACCTCGAGCGTTGAGGGTATAAACAAGGATCAGCGCCGCTTCGCAAGGTTCATTTTCAATTGGAAAATACTCGCCGAGAGAACAAGAACCGATATGTGATGTGCTTCGCGGATTGGCTAGTAGCCACATGCGTGGTCGAGGAAGCCGTGCTATCCTTCCTCCCCGTCAGGTAAGTACTCACCCTTGGAATCGAGGTCACCCCTGTTTGGCTGGGTTGACTTGTAGCGCCGGTACTCATTCCGTATGGACTGTCATGCAGGCACACCCACGAGCGCGTGGACCAAGTCTTCAGCAAATACTCGCGGCGGCTCGGGGGGCACTCCGCCAAGACCCTCCCAAAGCTCTTCCGGGAGCTCAGACATGAGTTCACTCGAGTGTGCAATTTTGAGATTCAGGATGGTGTCATCGACTTGAAGGAGTTTCTCGGTGGCGCTCTCCCGACGACGGGCCATGTCCTCAGCATCGCACATGCCTACTATTTCTCGGTGAGGAAGCTCGAGAAGCCCGTCGAACATGCCGTCCACGCGGAGAGCTTCATGTCCCAGTGGTCAGACACGGATGTCCACGGCCCAGAGCATTTCCTGAAGTATATGCCCGAGGGCAAGCCGTCCAACCTACCTGCCCGCCCCATTTTCCACTCGCACAAAGACAAGAGGGGCAAAACATTTCTTGTCAGCGAGGCCGAGGCCGAGAAGCGGTTTGAAGACATAGAAAGCCACATTCTCTTTTCGCCGCGGCGAAGTTTGACTTGTGTGCCGACGACATTGAGGAGTGGGTCCACACCTTCCGGGATATGCGGGAGAAGCAATGGGAGGAGTCGCGTCCGTTCGATAAGTTCTGGCCTGAGGACGTCGAAGAGCTACAGTTCCGGCTCCGAATCCGCCCTCCGTGCCCGGCACGAGGAGCTACGGCCGATACGGGCACTGCCGCGCAACTAGAAGCCGGCCCCGCTGCCCACAGCGCCCGGAACGCGGCGGAGCTGCCCCACAACGCCGAGGCCGCCGTGGGACGTATGATTGAGGTCATGGAAGGCCTCAGGCGGCTTGAGTGGAACCCCGTCACCACCATCGGACCTGGGAAAACCAAAGATGACTCCATCAAGCAGCTCTTCGACGCCGGCCAAGGCAACTTGGTGATTATGGACATGTCCGAACATCACGAACATCACCGAAGCCGAGCGCCTCGCCCAACTCGGCGAGTGGGAAGCTACACGATCGGTGGGTACGATCCGAAAGCACAAGGACGTGAAGGACCCCGACGAGAGCAAGAGGCAGTTGAAACTGGTGTCGTAAGAGCCATGGGTCCCCGACTATAGCGGCAACCCCGAGATCCCTCCGTGGCTTGCGGTGGATCTCGCCCGCATCGAAGGCCGCCCCGTTCCCGACACCAGCTGGGAGGTTGCGCAGACGATGCCTTGGCGTCCAATGGCGGCCTTGCCCATGCGTACGTACGATCGGTACTACATACACCTTGGCGGCGTCGCGTCGTCATCCTTCACGACAAACTTCATGGGCACCAGCGTCCCCGCGGTGTCGCTTCTCGGCAAGACTTTCGGCGGTGGCGAGAAGGTGTTAGAACAATGGGAGCCCTGGAACGACCTTTTGATCGTCATGCACTTCCAGGGCCATGAGCGGGTCGACGGAGTGTACATGCTTCAGGACAGCCTGGATCACATGAGGCTCCGCCTGGAGTATATCGAGCTCAAGACCTTCCTTACGGCCTTTCAGAACAACGACCCTAGGAAGATTGAGGCGGCGCGCAAGATGCGCCCAGTGCAAGCGTATCTCCCCAAGGGCCGCAAGCAAGCCCGCGAGCTCGCGGAGATGGATATTGACCGCAAGTGACCCGACTTCACTGCGCGCGCGGACATGTTTGATCTCGACCACCACCACTACTAGATAGCACCTATGTATTGTAGCTCGCAGCTGCTACCCCCCCCCCCCCCCCCCCGTCACATCCCCCTTTAACTCACACATATTTCGAATAACACGGGCGGACGCTATCATCTGCGCTAACTTTTGTTGCCGACGGAATGTATGTGGCTCGCAACACATGGTTTCGGTGCAGCACAATGTGTTGCATGTCCAAGTGCATCCAACACACGCATATGCGTGTCTTTTGCAACTCAACGAGATTGTCGCCAACCACCCGCCACCTCCGTTCCGCAATTCCCACATCGCAGGCTGGACCGACCTATAATGATAATTGACTTCATGTTGACAACCTAGATCACGTGAGGCTCCGCCTGGAGTATATTGAGCTCAAGACCTTCCTTACGGCTTTTCAGAACAACGACCGCCCCAACAAGATTAATTAAGGCAGACGCGAAAGGTGCGCGTGGTTCAACCATATCTCTCCAAGGGCCGCAAGTAAGCGCGCGAGCTCGCAGAGGTGGACGTCGACCCTAACGCATAAGTGGCTAGACTCCACTACGCGGACTTGTTCGATCTCGACTACCACCACCACGACTAGATAACACGTACGTAGTGTAGCTGGCAACTATTAGCGCCCCCCCCCCCCCCCCCCCCCCCCCCGCGCGCGCGCCCATGCCCCCCTTTAAGTCACACATATTGTGAATTACACCGGCGGACGCTTTTGCGCTATTTTTTGTTGCCGACGGACTGTATGTGACCCGCAACATAATTATGGTTTCGGTGCAACGGTTTCGATGCAATGTATTGCATGTCTGAGTGCATTCCAACACACGCATATGTGTGTCTTTTTCAACCCCGCGAGAGTTTCGACAACCACCGGCCACCTCCCTTCCACAATTACCACATCGCAGGTTGGACCGACCTATAAAGTAAATCGATTTACCGTTAAGTACTGCACTTCCTCAACACACACGTAGTTGTCATGCTGCTCAACCTCGGCACGCCTGTCTCGCAGTATGGCATGCTAGCCGTACTCAGCAGTGGGCACCCACTGCTCATCCCATGTATTGTGCCTGAACACCATAGGTCTCCATGTCTCGGGCTTCTCATGTACAATCTGCATGTGTGTGCATACCGGAACTCAGCAGCATGGCAACACTATGTAGGCAGTTTGGAGTCGGGCGTTCGGGGGGTGCATATATCCAGAAGTTGCGCTCCCATCCTTGTAGTGTCCTAGTGTACAATACAGAGGTAGCCAAGAATGATGCCAGTCCCCTCCCCTATCTTGCACTGGTGATACAAGATGTACCTGCAGGGTAGTGCAACAACCTCATTAATCATACTCAACGATCATATCAAGTCGTTTTCGACCGCAGATAAGAGTTGAATCGACTCCTGTCCGTCGATTTCACAAACCGCATTTCCTTTGCTAGCGCGGCCTGGGCAGCGGTGCGCCAAGTACACTATATGAGTTCCCTACCATGGTTAGAGATAGCATGGCCTAAGAACAACTCAGTCTGAGCGGCGGAGAGAAGCGGGGTAGCACGTTGTAATCAATTTCAATTCAATTTCAAGGCTATACTTCACCGTATCGGCGGTGGACACCCATGTATGGAGCACATGGAGGGCGGGACACCGAGGCTGTCTCAGTCGTATGTGCTTTCCCTGCGGGTTATATCCCTCCGGTGGGACGAATGGGCGTCAACACGCCGCCACCCTAGCTCGACGCCTACCCGCGCAACAACGGGTCGAAGCTTGCGATTAGTGGACCAAACAAACAGACTGAGGCCGCCTTGCGCTCTAAAATGCACTAGGCGCGGAAGACGGACATTCCGCGAAGTCATAGGTAGTAGAATTGCGGGACAGCCTAAGGCACTAGGAAGGAGGAAGGGTTGGGTACCGCATGTCGGCACATGAGGCAGGCCGGGAGCTGGAGGTGGAATAACACAATACGCTGTTTTCCATAGCGGTTAGAGACAGCATGTCCTCCGGTAAATTCAGTCTGGGCGGCGGACAACTGACTAGCCTGATGTGACAACTTTTATTTTTTGCGGGCCGGCAGTTGACCCAGTTAGCCGTTCGTTGGGCGTGCCTAGCATCGTTCTCTATTCGCTTTGTCGTCTGCGAGCCTGTGCGCCGGTGCGCCCCTTGCTTGTGCGCACGCCGCGCCTCCGCTGCCGATGACTATGTGGGTTTCATGGTGCTCGTTTGCTCGGTGGTCTTTTGTGCTACTGGTCTCTCATGCTCACATTGTAAGGCAGTTGATCCGCCCATTGTTCACACCCATGTATCAATCGTCAATAAAAGCGCGATGCGATAGAGATATATGTGCTTGAGCATGTTTGGAGTGCAGCCATTCGCACCCCCCAACCGTCCATCGCAAATCTGTATGACACCATGTATATACGGTACGTCATGGTACGCTTTGGTACGTTATGGTACGTAACGGCACGTGACGGTGCGTTTGATGACGTGACACACATATAAACAATCTCGGAGCGGGTGGGGGGGGGGAGGGGGGGGGGGATCCAACGTTGTTAGGCGCGCGCGCCCAGCCACGAGAGGGGAGCCCAACCGATGCGCAAGCCCGGCAGCAGAAGGCACGCGCTTTTCTGGTACGTGGGCGCGAGGAGGGGGCACAGAGATTCAATTTCATCCGTGATGAGGGACAGGAGTATTTAAATTAACTCATAAGCTATTTGCAACTACGGCGACGGCGACTACGGCGGCGACAGAGACCGCAACGCATTGTATACGGATGCATACGTAGTCGCTACGTACGGATGTAACAGTATATGATGCAACATACCGCTTCTCATCCAAGCATTCGCTGAACACAAAATGCTTGCCGCAACAGACGAGGAGGTATTAATGTATTATTCCGAGCTAGTATTCCATGCTGTTGACAATCAGTTATTTCGAAAGTAAGTATACAGTAAACATAATCCGAGACACCTTGGCAATTGATACTGATACGCTCAATTTTCGCCACCTCGAGTCGCTGAATTGTCTGACTAATCCTAGGCGCAAAGACACGATGCGTGCCTGCATACCGCCGTAATGCTTGCTGCCTGCTCGCCGGCGTGTGCCGTGAGCACATGTTTGCTGCAGTGTCGCACAGCGCCGCTCCACCCACCCTTTACATGCTCCCGCCACTCGCTCTCATGGACCCCCGCCCCCTTCCGCACACACACCACCCCTGCTGGCGCGGGAGCTGGAGTAGTGCTGGACAGCTTTTGCTCGTGGATTATTGTTGACGCACCTCATTGCTCTCTGGGTTGGGGCGTTGGGCGGCGTCACACCAATGGTCGTAGATCTTCCGGCACTTTCGGCGCTGATTAGCCGTCACCATCGCCGCGCGTTAAGAGTAATTTCCCAGTTCCCATATCGCTATCGCCTTCTTTGCAGTTCAAGGGCGGCAGAGATGAATGGTATCATCGCACAGCCGCTATATGGACGGGGAGGTTGAATTACACCTTGCCGACCCGCTGCTCTTCGCCAGCCAAGACAGGTTTCCTCTGAGGTGCGGCGGCAAGCCCACCTGTCGAGAGCCTATCTATACTCGTTCCCAGCTGAATCGCAATCACCGGGGGTGCTCGGCGGTCAACGCTGCGCCGCTTGGCTGCGGAGCTTGGCAGCCGTCGGCTTGAGCTTGCCGTGCCGCTCCTTGTGCACGCCCAGGCTGCCGGCGGTGATGCCGTGCGCGTTGCCGTTGGCGTCCGGCACGCCCTGCGGACCATCGTACCACCCCAGCCATCCGATGAGGTACTCTCCGTTTCACATCGGACTGTCAATATACATTGATATGGCCGATCCACTAGTAGGCATGGCACTAAGATATGCTGGCGCAATGGACTCGCTGCCCAACGTGCATCTCACCATGCAGATATAACTAGGCAGACAGGCCTAGTCATAAATAGTAAATAGGCAGGCTTAGACAACACATTATTGTTGGAGGGCGATATAGTAGGAATTGTTGCGAATGTTCTGGTGTAACTACAACAGGGCTTCGTGTCATACTGCAGTTATGACGCACTCGGCCGGGCAGCCCGCTGCACCTCGTGTAATAATGGAATACGCTACTACTACCAGGGGTAACCCCTGCTGCTACTCTCCCTTCTAGAGTCAGTGCAGCAGAGACCCGGAATTGCTGAATACCTTAATATCTTAAAAGCCGAGACAAGCGCATAGTGGCGGAACCTCCGCCACCTTCGGCTACGACCGTAAGTACTGCATATACCAATCTACGAATGCACGCAAAAGAGCTACTCTCAACGTGTACGTAAAAATAATACATATCGGATGCAATAGTTTATATGATTTATACTTTGTACCAACGACGCATACGGAAGCAACTGATGCCACTGATTACTCCGGCTTCCTACCACCGTGATGCACCACCGGACTGTTGCGACAAAAAAGATTAATCGCTGCTGCGTGAGATACCGCCGTTCCTCAGTGCTGCTCCGCGCCGACACTCGGTGGGATTTTTCTTTATATTATGCGTAGCCACACACAAGCACTCGGGAAGTAAAGGACCTTACTCCACCTCATGTACTACTTTAAAGTGGCTTTAAAGTGGCCTTACTTTAAAGTGGCCTTACTCCACCTCATGTACTACTCGCTATGGAGGGTCACACGGTATGAGCCAAACCGACGACACAAAGTCCCGCCGGCTGCTCGTAAATCCTAATACGGAAACCACAATGTAAAGATGACGACGACCTTTCATCGTATAGTTTTATGCTGATGGGTTTGGTATTCAGAGCTGGTCGGGAAACGGCGCGGCGCATTCTGGCAGCGGCGTTGGAACACCGCAAGCACAAAGGGCGCAGCGCGCCCTCGCCGTGCCGTTTTCGATGCGATGCTTCCCGGGCTAGAGATCCTAAACCTTGGTAGGAAAGCCCAAAGTCGCGCCGTCCTCACCTGCAGCCACTCCCACAGGCTGTCCGGCGACCGCTCCCCGCGAAGCACGGCAGCGTAGCCCTGCAGCAGCGCCACGACCTCCTCCGGACCCTCGTCCACCAGCTCGATGCGGAACTGCCGGACGCCCGCCTCCACCAGCCGCGACACGTAGTGCACGCCCGACTGCGCCTGCGCGTTAAACACCTGCAAACGAGCGGGGAGGAGGGCCCAAATCGGGGCGCAAGCATTCGCAAGTCAGCTGTCACTGTGCAACAACAAGCAAAGGGTCGCGAATGAGTCGGGTCGGGAGACAGCAAGAGCCACGTGGTCGAGCAACGTGGCCCAGGAAGACTTAAAATCTGATGATACAAACCCTAGAACGGCGTCGAAACAAGGGTTGGGCTTAACACACTCAAGTCTCTTATGTAAAGTTAAGTCATTTTAGTAAAGTTAAATCACTCCCAAAAAATGACTTCACTTCGGGTCGACTTCAGTGCTCAAATCGTAGTAAATTAAATCCGCAAAACCAAGCAATTGCACAGCCACTTGTTCTGGCGAGCCTCACGGCAGTAGGGCAGCACAAGCAGCAAGGCTTAAGCATGCCAACAACCTAGTTCATTTCACTAGCCACGGTGGTGACCGACGACACAGAGTCGTCAGAATTAGACATGTCGTGGTCCTCGGCGGGCCGAGTGCGCGACGCCCCAGCCCCGAAACCGCAGCCCCAAAACTGTGCGCACATGCGATGTTGGACGAGCTCCACACGAGTTCGAGTGCGCGTGGCGGAAGGTAGTGCCGCGCGAATGTACTTTGCAGATTCCGGACACTATCGGAATTTGGGAAAATCACAGGAATAAGATATATTTAGCACTTAAAACAGAGACTGCAGCCTTCCATAAATGCCTTTACGGTATTACGTGAAACAATCGAGGCGGCATTCGGCTCAAAAGAACAGCGCTTGCCACACGGCAGCACGTGATGTCGTATATACTCGTTGTCGTAACCTCGGGTACACATCGTACACATACTGTAGTGATATATACATCGGTGCAGAATTACGCAATTCTCACACATGCCTTGGAAACAAATACCGGGAGTAACACAAACTGCAACAACACCAACGGGTGCCGATTGCAGTCATGTAATAAGGACACTGCGAATGAGGACCCGCCCTGCCTGTCAGAGTTCACATGCATAAAACTACAGCGGAAATAATAAGCAAATGTTCTTATGGGTTACTAGCAAGCCCAACTTGAGGCTTACTGATATATCATGGGTTCTAATAGCCGCACGTCCGCAGTATGCGTCCAAGGAGTGCTCGCTACAGAAAGTGAGAACGATGAGCTGCCGCGGCATGGCGGCGCCGGTTCCAAGGCTGCTTGAGGTTGCGAGGGCACCCGCCCCTAGCTCGCCGGGGGTAGCGCGGCGGCTGGCACGCACCGTGTTGCGGCAGCCCATGTCCGCGAGCACGAGGTGGTCCTTGCTGTCGCTGTCGCGCAGGTGCACGGTGTTGCGCTCGCAGGGGTGGCCGCAGTCGGTGTAGTCGTTCCCGGCGCTGAGGAAGCGGCAGAAGACGCAGTGCTCCATGTGGAAGATGGGCAGGTGCTGATGCAGGATGGCCTCCAGCTGGGGCGCGCGCTCCGCGCCCAGCCGCCCCGCCAGCTGAGAAATCTGAGGGGGGAGCGGGTTAGCGGGGGGTCAGCAACCGCACCGGTGCGCGATGGGTTGAGATGCCCGCGACATCTGGATTCATCATCATAAGCCAAAAGACAATCGCACTGCTTCGTAAACAAACAAATGCAGGATACAAGTGCGACAGGAATAGAAGCAAAAGGCAGATAAAGTAACAGTAAATTGGGTTCTTGAGTCAAAAAAGAATCATTCTGCAGCATGTGGTCGGAAAATCCGTGTGACATTCATGGTGTATTCTGATATAATTCAACATAAATCCGCTTTTTCTCCCTTCGCGTTTGAAAAGGGCTGGGGGGTGAGGGGGGGGGGGGGGGGGGGGGGTTTCAAAAAAAGATACTGTACCGCGTACCCAAAGCGGGGTTACGGATATTTGTTTGATGGGAGTGATCGTTTATGGGAAAGCAATCGGGTTCGCTACCGGACGTGACCCAACACCATTCGCTAGCTGACGGTCGTCATAGAAATAATCGCTCCTGTTTTGTGTAGATTGCATTCCCTAGCTCCGGGTGGTTTTGGAGCTTTGATGGTTTCGGAGCAGGCTAACAGGCGGTGTCACCTGCGCGGCGTTCAGGTCGTGCGTGGGCGCCAGGCGGCGCAGGCCGGAGCTCAGCAGCGCGTCGGTCGTCAGGATGTTGGCGGCGTTGAGGGAAAAGTCGCCCAACAGCGCCGGGATGGTGCCGGCGCCGCCCCCCTCCAGAGCCGCGCCCTCGCCGCCCGCTTGGCTCAGCACCTGCAGCATGCCTGCCAGCGAAGAAGGCGCTTGGCTCAGCCACTCTGAGCCGTCGCCACCTCGGAAATGCTGCCAGAGAAGAGGACAGCGTAAGACAAGAGGGGGAGGGCAGATGGGACTCTTGGCGGCATGCTGCACTGCCAATCATAATAGCGCCCTCACCGTACCGCGAATATCTCTCTGTTTCACTCACCCGAGGGTGGGCGGTGCTTGTGCGCCGATGGCAAGACCGCCAGGGGTAGGCGGGGGGGGGGGGGGGGGGGGTGCTCTCACCCGTTGAGCGCACGAGCAGCGCGTCCGCGCCGAGGCGCAGGAAGTAGGCGCACAGGCGCTCCTCGTCGGGCTTGAGGATGCGGGGCGTCGCGACCACGGCGCGCTTGCCGGCGGCCTGCACTGCGCGCACCGCGCCCTGCAGGCCGTGCACCTCCAGGAAGTCCAGCGCCACCTCCTCCAGCCACGGCACCCGCAGGGCCGCCTCCACCTGCCGGGGCCGACCGCGATGGCTCAGCATCACCACAGCCTTGCACATGTCATCCCGGTTCAGCTGTTGCTGCTTGTGAGGCCTGCAGCATGGACTGCGCGGAGACTCGCCTCTGTCATCGGCTGTGGCCGCAACTAGACGCTCAATCCAATCTTGCTGACGCTCCAATACAGGTGTCGACGCGGTAACAAGATCACTGAGAATAAGAATACTGAAAATAATAATCTACATTCGACCCGCCCTGCCTGCCAGCAATCAAACGTAGGAACAACTACGGGTACCAGTGGAACTATAGCGAATGTGCATGCAACCCCAATGTGAAGCGTATGACGGGGGTTGTACAGGTGTGGCGGCACCGGTACCCAAATAGAAATGAATGGGTCCCCGGGTTGCAAAACCATGAATTGCTCCGCAGCTTCTAGTCAGGGGCTGCAAGCTATATTCGCACTGCATTCCGACACACTTTCAGATGAGTGAAGCTAATCCTTCTTTGCAAGGGGGGGCTCCGAAACCATAATATATAATGCACCAAACTCAAAGCGCTGTTTCAGTAATCTAATACACTCAAATATCTCTCTCTCCCCCCCGCCCCCCCCCCTCTCTTTCTCGTGACTCAACCGCATACCATCAGACGACCTTCCTAATAAAACAGCCCAAGGGCCATGGCACTGAGGGGATAGGAAAGGGGGGGGGGGGGGGGGGAGCACCTGCGCCTGGGTGCGGCACAGCAGGCGCAGGACCGGCGGGTCCCCGGGCGCAGGCGTGAACGCGTCCACGCCGCTTCCGAGACCGCCGCTCTTCGCCGCCGCCGAGCGCCCTGCCCCCGCCGTCTGCAGCATGTCCGGCAGCACGCTGGCGGCCGCCACGCCGTCGCCGCGGTCGTGGAAGCGCCGCGCCGCGGCAAGCTGCTCCACGGCCTGGCGCCGCGCTTCCTGCGGTGCGACGCGGAGGGTCTCGGTCAGGCAGGGACTGGGCTACTCACCACGGGGGCGGCCTTCACAGCATCTGCAACACTTTAAACACATACCGTTGCCCATACATATTGTACGCCATCAGCCGCTGCGTTCTTACGCTGAGAATGTTATGCCACCAACGCTGCCAGGCCAAAACACGAGCTTGAATGTTTCAGTGCCTCTGGTATACAGCCCTTATGAACCAATCTAGATCGCCCTGTTCAGCAAGTGCGGGTCCGCACAGCGGAAACGCCGGGTGGTAGATTAGATTGGGTTCTAAAAGCGCCACCCCTTGACACCTACAGCACTGACAACGGGACAGTGGTAACGGCGCATCATTTGACGACTACACAGGCAAATTAGTAGAAACATCACAGCACTGTAAATCCGTCCGGACAATAAGCAACCCTGCCAAACAAGGTCTACTAACACCATCAAGCGAGTAGGTGAAATCTACAGTGCAGAAGGGCGGTTCCTTACAACTGAGGACAGCTAAACTCAATCGCGCTAAGTGGAGTGATATGTGGGAGAGAGTATCCAAACACGGGCGGTCTTCAGCGCACACGATAGAATAAAAGCAGGGCGAATATATGCACCAATACAGCGCCGTTTGTCGACACTCGATGCATATGACCTCGTTACATAATGATAAGGATTATATGTTGAGTTGGAAATTACGTGTTGAAGTAATGGATGATGCTGGCAGTGCACACCGCGGCGCGTCGTCGCGCTATGCGGCAGTTACGGCAGATGGAGCTGGCCATACCTTTTGTGGAAAAGTACAGCAAAGCAATATAATATTACTGCAGGTACAACCTCACGCGCGACGATGACCGACGACGACCGACGGGGCGAGTCTGTATGGATCGAGCCGGCACGGCGCGCTCGGCCGCTGGCAGAAACAACGTTGCTTGAGAGGCGAGGGTGGATGCAAACGGCGGGGGCGCATAGGAGTGAGGGGAGGGGGGCGGGGGAGGAGAGGTAGGCGCTCGCCTTGATTTCTGCAGGCGCGACGTACAGGCCCGCCGCGAGGTCGAGCTCCCCCACGTCGAGCGCGCCCAGCGCAAAGGTACCGCCGCCCAGCGTCTTGCCCAGCGCCTTGGCCAGCACGGGTTCGTCCATCGGCCGCCGCGCCGCGGGCGCGAGCGCGCTCGCCGTCAACACGCTCACGGCATGCCCGCCGGGCCCGTCCACAAAGCGCAGGCGCAGCGGCTCACCCAGTCGCCCCGCCGCCGTCACCTTCACGGCCACGCGGCGGAGGTCCGCGTCGGCCTTGGACTCATACGTCGACCTGCCGGCGGCGGAAATCCCGAGATCCACGCACCAGCGCTGTCCGTGAGCTGATGCAAATGTTTGTGGAGCTGTATAACAATGATCGCCAAGAACTTATTCCTACATATTTTTAACATCATAAATGACACTAACATCATATATATGTATAATACATGTATGTATCATATACATTACAGGTATTTACCCGTTTACATACAGGCGGGTAGTAATTATGATGATATTATATGACAATACCGTAGAATTAAATATGGTTCAAGGAGCCAATAAATAATGAATTGTTTTGCGCCTTCGCGTCGGTGTTTTCGTTCTGTATTCTTGCTACATTCTGAGTTATTTGTCCGTTTTAATAGTTTTTTCCTCTTCGGGGGGGGGGGGGGGGGGGTTGAAAACGTTACTCATCCGCAGACCGTTTGTGTTTGCACAATATGACGACAATGCGGCGGCGCAGTACCCCTATCCTGTATAATTACTGGATAGTGAAGTTTAGTCTCGGAGGGGATAAAGGTTTCGGAGCAATCCGGACTGCAAATGTACTTTTCTCGACGACGAAACGACCACAACTATATGAAGGACAAGTACCCCGCCGATTGACGATTCCCGAGGTACAAATGATTTGAGCAATCGGAGCTGCAAATTAGCGAGTACTTCTCTCGATAAAGCGACCATGACTATAAATACGAGTACACCGATTGACGAGTCCCGAGGTAGATATGGTTTCGGAGCAATCGGAGCTGTCAATAATGCAGTTTTCAGAAGCGGCTGCTCCGAAACCGGCACGTTATACTGGCAACGATTAGTGTATGCGCGCACAAAGCGACGCATCATCAGAGCAGCGCTCGAGCGCGGCTGAGCGCTATCCGTAGGCGTCGTAAAATATACAGGTCCACAAAAAACCGTCTCCCTACCGAAGATTTCTGCACCGCACTCATGGGCGGGGAGCGCTGTGCGTCGAACCTGAGGCGCCCCTCCAGGCCGGCGTCCAGGCTGCGCCACACCAGCTGCCCCGCCTCCACCGTGCGCCAGTCCACATCCACCGAGCGCAGCTGCAGCAGCACCAGCCCCTCGCCCACCTCCCCGTCCACCGGCCGCAGCTGCCCGCCGCGCCCACCCCGGCCGCGCCCTCCGCCCCCTCTGCCGCCGCTCCCGCCCCTGCCACCGCGCCCCTTTTGCTGCACGGCGCCGCTGCCCACATTACCACCTGACACAACGGAATGGTCGCCCAGCAGAGGGCACAGCCGTCAGGGAGGGCAGCGCGAATAAAAGCCTCAAGGATCATCCTCCACCCCAACACTCCTCTCTTTGGTCTGTGCCCCCCGTTTCGCCATTCTCACCTCGCCCAGTATCACCCCTGGAAACAGAGAAGCTACAACACCCTCCATATACAACGCTTAAACGAATGGCGTTCAGCCGTACTCGCCACGACGCACGTTGCGGCGCAAAGCCCCGGCGCTCGCAGCTGTCTCAGGAAAAGAGGGCCAACCAGGCACGCGCTTGGCTAGCCCGGGATGCCAACAGGCGTAGTTTATCGCAACTCCGAGCCATCTGCTGCTGCCCTGTCACTCCGCGGATGAGCGCAATACCACCACCCCAATGCCAACCCGCTCCCGGAACAGCTGACAACATTTGGTTGCTGCGAGCGCTGATGGCATCTAGCCGGAGCCAACGCGGAGGCAATGTGGGACTGTTTAGGGGGGGGGGGGGGGGGGGCGCGCACCGTCTGCGGGCGGCAGCATCACGCCCATCACCGACCCGCCCTGCTCCCGCTCCATGGGCCGGCCGCCGTCAAACACCACGCCGTCGCCGCGCTTCACGGGGCCCTGCGCATGCCGGCCGGGCGGCCACAGCGCTCAACGCCTCGCCTGGCCAGGTCAGAGCTGAGCGCCAAGACCCCCCCCCCTCCCCCTCCCCCCTTTAGCATCTAACACAGTTACGTGTCTATAGACACCCGAGCTCTCCTACTGCACCCTAGACACCCAACGTTCCGTCCTCAGGGCGCGGCATAGTTGCAGACACAAAACAAACCCGGGAATTTTGGTTTCTCGGGTTTCTCGTGGTTTAGGTTTTCAAGTCAGATTATATGGATCTAGGTGCTATAGCCCTGAAACCTCGACCGTGGATGACTGGGCGGAATGCGGCGCGGCAAGAGCCAATTGCCAATATGAATAGCAATCCGGCTTTTCATACTTGATAAATCCAATCGCCTTTTATTTCCGACTGCGACCTCTGAAGTCTCAACAACCATCGCGTCTGTGAGGGTACGAGAACTAAGGATTTAACTTCGGCAATCAGACATAGAATAGAATAGAATAACATAGAAAAGCTGTTGGCAGTTTGGACTATTTGAAAGAGAACTGTTAGATACATCCAAGTCGTATTGCGATTCGATTTCGGAAGGCAAGAAGTACATTGTTTGACTTTGTATTGCCCATTTATTCAGGAATGAAAAGTAAACTTGGATTGTTTGAAGTTAGATAAAGATAAACAATGAAGAAATAAATAAACGACAATGCAGGCCGATGCACAACGATAAGATACCGTTACTCATACCGGCAACGATTACTACGCCTCAGTTAGGGAAATCGTATCTGATTGTAGCGGATCGGATCGGAATCCTGATACCGCATGAATAAACGCGTGTACGGGTATGACACGTACATACTGGTAGGGATCACACAGCGCGTTTGGTAAGGATTACAAACGCCATGTAAACATGATGATAACATAATCCTGAGAACTAACTGCGTTTAAACAGTATATTACGATGGAACGTCGCCAATAATATGAGAATAAGCAGTAGAGAATAGAATTGCAGAACAGAATAGAAACAGGAAAGAACGCTGCAAGGGTGGCAAAACACGGCCAGGCACCGCCGTTCAATTGTGTTTGCCACCGACGCGCTAGTCTGGAGAAAGGGCCGCACGACATTTTCAACATGTCACATCTCAAGCGTAGCTCCTCGTCGCCAAGTCCGAGCCCGCTGGGAGGCGGGAAGAGAGGGGGGGGGGGGGGGGCACCTGCAGCTCCACCCACACGCCGCCTTGTGCCGCGTCCACGCGCTGCACGCGCCCCAGCAGCACCCCGCGGTGCCGCGGCGCCCGGCCACGCACCAGCTGCTGGTGCGCCACGCCCGCCAGGAAACCTGCGCGGAGGCAACCCCCGCGGCCGGTGCGAGAGCGTCAGTACTCTTGGCATCAGATCGGGGGGGAGGGGGGGGGGGGGGGGGGGGGACAACCTGGTGGGGCGCAGTCAAGAAATGCCCCCCCCCCCCCCCCCCCCACACCCACCCCCCTTTCATGACACCGTGAAGCAAATAATGCCCCTTACCCCCCCCCCCCCCCCCCCTCCCCCTTCCCCCCTTCATTCCCCCCTTCCCACCCACTCCACCATTCCCCGCCCGAAGTCAACCGAACACCCCCCGCTTGCGCAGCAGGGTTTGGGTTAGCGGCATGCGGGGCCAGGCAGCCCTTGGGGTGCCCTGCATTAGAGGTCGACCATCCATCCGCATGTTGGCCGGCGATGCCCGGGCAGGCCATTAGCTCATTACATGGGTGCCGGCGCACTTATCAGAGCCCCTGGTATCCTACCTACGCCTCGAACCGGGCTTGCATGCAGCATATAATCCAGCGAAGCGTCGATTTTTCGGCGGTGAGCTTTATTGCCGTACGGGTACCCGTATAGTGCAGCGGATCGGGCCTATAAGTGCATGACTAAAGCGCTGATCTACTGGCATGTACTACTACGTACTATAATCCACCCACCTGCCTACCCACCCACGGTCCTTAATAACACAGCGGTCCGATTACGATCTCACGGTTGGGAGGCTATGAGTACTGGTACTCGCTACTCGCTGCTGATAATGGAAAAGAAAACTCTGATACTTCAAAGCGCTGGCAACGCAATTCATGGAAATGTAGGCCAGTGATATAGAACCCGTTATTTAAAAAAAAAACTGAAAAATCGACGCATCGCTGATTCAACTGTCAAGTTACTTCATAAGAACATTCGATATGGCCACGCTATAGTTTCGTCCATGTTTGACCTCTGGCAGGCCGGGCAGGTCCTCATTCGCAGTGCTCTCATCACCGCATCGGCAACCGTGGTTGGCTGACGTACCAGTCTTGTAAACAAGCCCGACCTAACCATTAATGGAAAAACGATAAATACGGGAAGGAGAGTGGTGGAATGCCCTGAACACAGGTTATTTCATAGTCCTACCCATTTAACATCAGGGTTTAGGGTTTCATGTATCAGGGTTAGCCCCCAGAACCCTAAATATGTTCCTATCCGTACAAACACAAACGGCCTGCGGATAAATAACGTTTTTGACCCCCGGCGAACTGGGAAAAACAACTAAAACAAAGAAAATTCAGAATTAAGCATTAGGAAAATCACGAATATTCCGACGCTAAGGTGCATCAAAACAATTCATATTTTTTTGGCCCCGAGCGGACCGTGATTAATGAAGTCCACGGGTGTATACATAAATGTAATTTGGGCTGTTTGGGCCCATTACGCTTCGCGGGAGGCGAGAGGGGCAGGCGGGGGGGGGGGGGGGGGGGGGAGGAGGACGCGGTGTGGCGCACCCGGCGTGAGGCCGTCGTTCTCCTCGTCCTGCCCGCGCGCAAACACCTGGCGCAGGTCCACCGCCTGCTGGCGCGGCACCGGCAGCGCGGCCGCCTCGAGGGAGCCGCCGGCGCGCAGCGTCTCCATTGCGTGGTCCACCGCAGCTGCGTAGACCGCCGTTGTGGCGGCCACGTACTCGGGCCCCTTCAGACGGCCCTCGATCTTCAGGCACGACACGCCTGCCTGCACCATCGCCGGAACCTGCGGAGGGGGGGAAGGGGCGCGAGCGTGCGAGCGGGTGACATACCACACATATAGATGTCTCGTACGTAGTATATGCTTGTGCGGCCGCACCTATATAGCTAAGATATTAACTACAAAGATGAGGTACCCATAGTATTCTAGAGTTGGTCCAGAGGAAAATCGAGTCCTCGCAATGCGCAGCGTACTGGTGACTACAGGTCAGAGCTCACTTCTGCTCGGGGTTTGCGCAGGCGAGGTGAAACAAAAATCGACTACTTTATGCGGTGAAGAGCTGGCTTGAAGATAGTCACAGGGACAATTTGGCTATGTGCCCTAATTTCTATACTTTTATACACAATGTTTCATCCGCGTTTTTATACTAGGAAAACTCTAAAAGTAAAGTTCGCCCCGGGACATCGGCCGAAGCCGACCCAGCACTTGACCTCGTGCGCCAACTGCAGTCGTAGGTCTGGCATAGCCATTTGACCGTTGCCTCATTCGAACCCCGAAGGGCTAATGCATCAACCGGGGAAACCTGGGACACGGGCCCAGTCGATGTTGCCCTGAAATGACAGAGCCGGGAATCGATATAAGGACCTCCTGCATAGGAGACCACCGCGGACCGACAACAAGGCCTGTGGAAAAGAAACTTTGTAAGCATCAAACTGGGCCTGCATGCAGCCTGGAACAACGGTCGCTGTAGCTCCGGTATGGTTTAGTCTGCATTTGACTTGCGATCGGCGGCAGGGCGGGTTATTCTTATGCGCAGTATTCTCACAACGTATGCGTAGGATAGAAGCCTGGCCTGCCTGCCAGCAGTCAGATCAAGAGGATAGCATCACCGAACTATAGAGAGTGTTCTTACAGGTTGCATGATAGGCTTATATCAAGGGTTCTTATCGGCGCGTCGGCACCCGTAGACACACAATGCACACGTACCCACAGGTTATACACACCATGCAGCTGAATGAAGTCGCATACCGTAGCCACGCTTCGCGCCCGCAGTTTGCCATCGGTTTCGACCCCCGCGCCAAGAGAGAAAAAGCTGTTCTACTTTATCATGAAAACTTGGCCGTCAGGGGGCTGCATGCTACGGGCTACGGCCGGCCCCATGCGGGTTCACTCAGCCGGACCGTAAGACAGCTGGCCTGGCTCGCCCGGGAATAAGGTGTAACTACTTTCAATTTCAAATTTCTCTTGAAATGTATCAGAACGCGTCAGGAAAATCACACAGATACTCCGACTCGTTGCTGAAAAACAACTCATTGTTTTTGAACCCGCGGACCCAATTCAATGTTACCGTACTAAATCGAGGCACCGTGATGCTTATGAACGAGTAAAAATGGCTGCTTCCCCCCCCCTCCCCCTCTGTCTCTCTCTCCACACACACACACACAAGTTACTGAGTAAGGAGTGAATGCGTGTGTGCGTGTGCAGTAGTGAGGCGGGGTGGGACTTGCCTGCGCCAGGCCCATGAGGTCCTGCGGGCTCAGCAGGAACTGGATGTCGCCCAGCTCCCGGAGCTCCCCGTTGACCAGCAGCCCGTACGGCAGCCGGCAACGCCTGTGCGCACTGCCCCGCGGTTGGCGGAGCGCCCGCCCACGCCTCGCTAGAGAAGCACTGCCCCGAGTAGGACACGGCACATGGCGCCGTCGCACAAAGGCCTCAAATCTGGCACGGGTAGAGGGGGAGGGAGCGGGGGGGGGGGGGGAGGGAGGGCAGCAGCACGAGGGAGCATCAGAGGCTGGGTGGGCGGAATGTCTAGTCAGCCTTGCTGCACTTGAATATATTTCCAACGGGCAGTGATGTCAGGAGCACCCGGGCATCAGCAGGGACAAGATGCCAGCTGGGCTTCAGTTATGCTGCATCGCGGTTTCTGCTGATATATATTCCGGGAATTAACGGCCTGAACCGGCCCGAGGACCACACCACAGGACTGTACGACGTACAGTCCCAACAGGCAGTAAATCACCTCCACATCTGGCTTCAGTAGATGGATACAGATATGTGCTATGTGGCAGGAGAGGTGTGCCGTTACCGCTGCGCATCCCTAGTACCTTCACAAACTTCCGACCCATGGACGTCATGCAAGCAAGCCAGGCTCCGAAACGATCTGGATCTCTAAGCGACTGATGGGACATACACATAGAAATATGCACACATGGTTGCCGGCCCGGTGATGAGAGCACTGCGAGTAAGGACCCCCCCCGCCTGCCAGAGGTCAGACAGGCACCATATCAGAACTATAGCGAAAGTTCTTATGGGTTGCATGCAAGTCCAGCCTGAGGCTCATTACAAGGGGGTCTTATAGATGTGTCGGCACCAGTATGCGCTACGGAATCTGCATCTAAAGAATTAGTCGGCAGGTGCGGTTCCTCCCGCGCGCAAATGCGCCCATGCATAACGCCCCCGACTCGGCCGCACCCGTTTGCTTTCAATTCAGCCATTTTGGTCGCAAGATCGATGCCTCTAGCGAAATATTGATGCCCCCCGCCTTGACATGAGCAAGGCTGTCAAGGCGGGGGCATCAGGGCTGCAAAGCCGAGCTCCGAAACCATAGGCCGCTAGAATCCGCTGTTGCCAGGCGTCATGTCTGTCACTAGGTTGTGGATCTACGGGTGCCGATGCGGTGGCGAGAGCACTGCGGATAAGGTACCTGCTCTGCCCGTAAGATGTCAAATCCGCATAAAATTATAGCGAATGTTCATGTTGGTCGCTAGGAAGCTGAAAGTCAGGCCTTTAGTACGGGCTCTTATATTACGTGCGCCGGCATCCGTATCTGCATGAAGGGAACCCACATTCACAGCAGTGAGCGAAGGTAAAGGTCCGCTCACGGGCAGCAAAGCCCTGCCTAACCCAGACCTGTTGCACCGCACTGCCCTGCGTTTGTGCAACCACTTCTATCGGACCAGTGCCTTAGGGCAAGGGGGGGCCATCCTGCACGCTTCTGCCTCTGCCCACATCCCTTCCTTCCTGCTTTATTTCTTTCTTGTTATTATTTCTCTGCCAACATCCCTTCCTCTCTGCGTTCTTTCTTTTTCCCTTCCTATTTCTCTACACGCCGGTGACAGGCCAGGGCACGCGTCCGGGGCGGCGCACCTCCGCGCCGGTGCCGGCCTCCGTCATCGCGATCTCGCGCACGCTGAGCTCGCGCCCCACCACGACGCGCTTGACGCCGCGCTCCTCCGCAAAGCGGGCGCCCTCTGGGGAGGTCACGCTCATCTGCGTGGAGCCGTGGATCTGGGCGGGCGGCGCATCGTGACCGAGGAGGGCAGGCGCTCGGTCAATGGCAGGGAGGGCTTTCGGTGGCCCGGCGCATGTGGGAGGACATGTGGGCTGTACGTTGCTCACATCCGCCATCTACAGGTGCCGCCGTGGTGATGAGGAGACCATAAATAAGAACCGGCCCTGGCTGCCAGAGGTGAAATTTAGAAGATATACTGTGGCGGACCGATATAGCAAGGCCGCTATATATATAGCGATATAGCGAGGCCGTTTTCATGTGACCTCGCTCTCAGGCTTATATTGCGGGCTTTCAGGGCTTGTATTGCGGGCTCATACGCGAGTCAGCAGCCGCATCTATCCACCGGGCGACTCGTCCAATGTGCCCCCCCCCCCCCCCCCCCCTCTGTCGTTTGGCTCTGTGGACAAGGTGCTCCACCCCACGCTGTACGCTCCTCTTGCCTCCCCTTCTCCCGCCATTGGCGCCCCCCCCCCTCTCTTCCCGCGCCATATCGAAGCGCGTGCGCACAGCGCCCTGTGCGTGCCCTGCTCGGGGCAGTGCCCCAGCGCCTCCAGGCAGGCAAGCAGTGCGAGCAACGCGGGAAGTGCGCTCAGGCTCGGCGTGCCAGCTGCGGCGGTGGGCAGTGGGCGCGCGGGGCTGCGGGGCTCACGGGCAGGTTGGGCGCCGCGCGCCGCACGACGTCCACTGCGCCGATGTCCTGGACGATCACCGCGTCCACGCCTGCTCGCGCGATCGCCTTCACCTGCTCCTCCAGCGCCTCGAGCTCCGAGTCAAAGATCTGCAGGAAGGAGGCGTGTGTGGAGAGGGCATCCGCTCAGAGGCGCCACCCCCCTCCCCTTGCTCGGCGCTACTCCAGGCCACTCACGTAAGGAATGAGAAGGTCTGCGACGATGTACGAATAAGGATAACGTGTATGTATGTGTATATATATAACATGTATGTGTTATATATATC
>VCJN01002138.1:0-28742 GCA_006384855.1 Tetraselmis striata | reverse complement strand
TGTTGGGGGGGGAGGGGGGGGGGGGGGGGGGGGGGGGGGGGGGGCGGACCTGCTGCTCGCCCTCTGCAGGTGCAGCGGGGGTGGCGGCTGCGGGCGGCAGGTCGGCAGACACGCCCACGCTGACGCCCGTGCGAGCCGGGCTGCGCACCGCCTCCGCCTCCGTGTTGCACGCCGCGTCCGCCAGCGGCGTCTTGGGCAGCGGCAGCTCGCAGCTCGTGGCGGCGTCCGCGGCGGGCGGCGGCTCCGTGTTGCAGCCCGCCTCCTCGTGCGGCGGCGGGGCACCCGGGGCGTCGGGCCCCGCCGCGGCGCTGGCGGTGGTCCGGGCGGGCGCGGGGGCGGGGGCTGCATCCGGGCTGGCGGCGCCCTCCTCCTCCGGCAGCGGCGACAGGCCGAGCGCGCTCAGCTGCGTGGAGGCCATCTCCGGCGCCGCGTCCTCCATCAGCATGCTCACCCCCAGCGGGTGCGCGCGCAGGGAGGGCGCGGCGAAGAGGCGCGGTGTGCAGCTCGTGACGGGGGAGGGCAGGCCGCCAGCGGGGGCCGGCTGCGCGGGCGGGCTCGCTGCCGCCTCAATCTGCGCCGCCAGCAACCGCACCCGCCCGGACGGCGAAAAGTTTGGCGAGTCTGCGTCTCCCAGCTGTGGAGTGGGAGTGGGGTGTGTCTGTTAGCGCCTGGCAAACGCATGGCAGCCAGCATTGCGGCGCTGCGACAGAAGGGAAGGCATCCATGGTGGTGGAGGTGGGGGGATCCGTGTTGAGAGGAACCATTGGGGGTTGGTCGCATTAAGGGAGATCCGCATGCACAGGGGGTGCGACCCGGATGAAACCAGCACTAGCAAGCCACGAGGATCAGCAGCGGCAATGGAGCACAGCACTGATACACCTATGTTGAGTGAGGGCATGCCCCTCGCTACCTCTTCGTGCGCCCATTGCCCCCCCCCCCCCCCCCCCCGCTCCCCTCTCCCTCCCTTTTCCCAGTTGGCCAACACCACACCACATCGCACGCCCTCCTGAGGTCCGAGCCGACTCCGGGGACTCCCCCCCACATGGCGCCATTGGGGTTGGGCTGGTGCGGGTGCCGGTGTCAGGGCGCACCTTGGCCGTCACCGGGTGCGGGCTGCCCGCTGCTCCCGCCCAGTGGCTGTCCATCATCACCGACGCCGTCGTGGGCGGCGTGCGGACCGCCTGCTTCTGCCTCTGCGCGGTGCACCGTCAGCGGCATGCAGATGAGCCCTCTCCTCGTCCATCATCCCAGGCGCGCATTTACCGGTGACTGAAGGTAAGCATATGGAAAGGCGGGGAAGCGGCATCAGGTTGGAGTGGTTTGGGGCGCGGGGGGTGGGGGGGGGGGGGGGGGGGATACCTGGCCAGTGCTGGGCGTAAGCGGCAGCTTGGGGTTCTCGCCGCGGCCAGCGGGCTCTGAATAGCGAGGGCACAGCGTATGTGTCAGGCCCGTCTGCAAGGCTTCTCGCGAGACGTATGTCCATCCCTCCCGTCACGCGCAAAGAAAACAACACACCGGATGAGGTAGTATAAGTTAAGTGTAGTTCGCCCCGAAGCCGCCCCATCACTTGACCTCTTGCGCCAAATGCAGTCGTAGGTGTGACAAAGCCCGTAGACCATTGCCTCATTCGAACCCCGAAGGACTAATGCATCAACCGGGTAACCCAGGACACGCCGGAACGAGGTAGTATTCGCTACAGGTACGGAGTACGGCGGCGCCGTTTCCCGCGTTTTGGGCGCGCCGCAGCAGCCGACGTTTTTGACCGGTTTTGACCCGCGCCGCGCGTGGTCCAACGCTGTCGTGACGGGCTGGAGCGGGCCGTCCAGCCGGATGATGTTCCAGTGCGGTGACGGTCGGGGTTGCAGGAGCGCTGGTGTATGCGGAGGTTCTCGCCTCGCGGGCAGCCGACGGGCGTTGGCGCCCGGTAGTGGCCGGTCGGTTAACAACAGTGGTAGATATCGCGAATGTTCCCAGGTATTAGTCCAGAGCACATGCGAATATATCACGAATATTCACGATAGCTTGGCTTGTGTGGCGCTCCAGAAGCAACTCTCTGCCAGACCGCGAACGCGTTGATGCCAGCCTTGCCGCCCGCCGGGGCCGCAGTGCGCGGCTGCCACTCCCGCAGGTCACTGCAGGTGCTACGCGTGGCAATCTCTGGTCAGAGGGGAGGCCCACCAGCGGTCTTCAGGCGGCCGCTGGCACCCCCCTTGACGGGCGTCCGGCCGCTGGCCAATGGGCTGTTCTCCTTGTCAGACTCGCTGGTGAGCACCAACGGGGCGGGTGGCATCGTGCTGCCCCCGAATCTGCCGCCGCTCTCTTCCTACTCTCTCTGGTGTTCGGTGCGCTGACGGTTCGAGGAGCGACGAGTTGGCAAGCTGAAATCCTTCTCCGCCGAAAGCGGTGTGCCACCGGGGTGAAACAGTGTGGCAGTCGCCGCCAGGCTACGCGATATCCAGCCAGGGCGGTCACTACCCCCACGCAGGTAGGGCGGGGAGCCTTGCGGGCGGGGACTCTACTTTGTAATAAGTTCACGCCACGCGCGCGGTCGGGGCGGAGTGATGATGCGGTTTGGCGGGGCAGCTGCTGCTACTAGATTTGCTGCAGTTCTAAACCCAGGTTTCCTCTCGTTCCCTAACCGCTTTTCCGGCTACGGTGCTGCTCAGTGGTACGGGTTACTGGGCACCTGTCGTTGCGCCCTTCTTGGTAGTGCAGCACGACGATGAGTAGACATAAAAGCAGGGGTAAAATACACCCCTCCACATAAGTCCGGGTTTTGCATTTTCGATCGCGAAGCGCATGCATGGGCGAGGATAACGCCGGCTGCATGTGCATGCATGCTAACTACAGTGGGAATAGTTCGGGCGAACGCCTATCGCGCGCTTTATACCCACCCGCGCGACAACACGACCATTTGTGGGCGCCCTTTTAAAAACGCGAAATCAGTGCATGATGCGTTGGCGCCGGAAAATTGTGGGTTGCGCCAATAACCGTCCAAACCTATGGGAAAAGCGGCACTCGTCGCACCAAACTCGGTGAATACCCCCCTTGGCATAAGTTGCACACACCGTGCGTGTAGGCCACTGAAAGCATGTCGCTATACGCACGACGTGACACCCCAACGACAAGTTGGCCACTGTGGGGAGCAGTTTTGGGGTGAAAATGCTGCTGTTTCTGTGGCGAACGCACGTAGGAGAGGCGCTCGATGGCCCCCTTGGCGTAGGGCGATGGTCTACTATGGGGGCGCGTGGTGGAATGCCAGTTGCACCGTTTCGTGGGCGGGGTGGCGCGGTAGGGGCGTGGACTTTAATTAATATGAAATTCCTTGAAAAATGCTGTGGAAAATGGCATTTTGGCTGGTAGATGTGTGCATCGCTAGGAGGCAGCACATGCCAAGTGTTGGTGGTCCGTGGTCATCCACACACATAACGCTCTCGCACAGCCGAGTATGGGGCTTAGGCACGCACTTGGCGCAAAGCCACGCGCCCGACATGGGTGGGCACATGAGGCAGTTAGGGGCAACTTGGATGATCATCTTTGGGGAGTTTTTCCGGGGCCCCAAAAATTGAATTTTTGATTTTGGAAGATTGGTTTCGACGCAAATTTGAGCGAGCAATTGCGTGGTATTATTAAAACAATTTTCTGAGCAAACCCTGAGAAGTTGTAGCGTTTTAAAGCCAAGGGGGTGTTACTGAGCGTGGCCGACACTGATGCCATGCCAGTATCGCTACGCGGCATGTACTAGCCGCCGTCCACACGGCTGCACCCCAATCAAATGCACCCGAGCCCCTCGCCAATGTGTTTCCTCACGCGTTCATGGCCATCCCGCCGTTTGGTTGCCTATTCACGCGCGTCGGCGTGTGCGTGATACCGACCCTGTTTTTTGTGCAGTTGCAGGCGACGCCCATCCACGCACCAAGTGCAGCGTGACACCCTAGTCAAAGGTCTTAAAGCTTCGGTTTGAGCCACTCGTCATGTATATTTTATAAAACCCTGTGAGATTCCAGGGTTTCATCTCATGTACCCTACGTTCAGGTACCCTAGACTTCTGAAGTCTTGAGACTGCCGAAAAGGGACCCCAAACTTATGTGCATGGGTGTATAAGCAACCATAACAGCTTACAGCTGAGCCTGCCATCTTCTAGTTTCGATGCGCGTTACACGCAGTGATTAACTGTCTCGTAACCTATTGCGAGCAATGTAACCCCGGGTTGATCAAGACCACACCCGGCTCACCATCCGTGTGAAATTCTCATCCATCCGCACGTCCGTGCGTCATCATGTCAGATGGGGAAGAACCCGTCGTTGAGACGACGCTCGAATCGCTACAAGCATACGTCAAGGCCCACTCTACATTCTCGCGCGAGCTTGCAACATCGTTGGCTCAGTTGACGGCTCGTGACCGTGTTGTTGATGGAGACGGAGCACATGGCCATATTTCCGGTCAACGCGTCGCGGGACAACCGATAGGCAGCGGGGGAGCCGCAGAGCGCCCCGACTTGCTAGAGCCAGTCCAGAGCGGCCGTGTCGGAGCACAATCCCTGAGTGACGAGGACGACTACCTCGCGGTGCCGGAGCTACTGCAACGAGCAGAGTATGGTTACAAGGCCATTCGACCGGTCAGCCGAGTGCCTGGACTCTTCCCCATGAGCACCGACATAGCTAACGAACGAGTACCTCAAGCAGGATTACCGGCGTCTGCCGGCCCTGGAGGAGTACCTATGGATGTCGTGTTTCGGCGCCCACATGCCCGCACTCTTCGTAGCTCTCGACGAGCTGCTACCCTACGTACATGCTGCAAATCAAGACTCCGCCCCCTATCTTGTGCGTGCTCGGAATCACGCCGAAGCCATCAACAAGGCGTTTCGTTTTCGTTAGGCCTTCCTACGGAGGCTTAACGAGGCCAAGCGTGTGCACGGTGATCAAGGCATTCTAGACGTGCTGCGAGCCCAGCATTTTCAGCATGCTTCTGAGCATCTAGGCTCTGCGATTTTTGGGGACCTCATGAAGGACCACGAGCAGTTGCTAGCAGCGCAAAAGCTACCGCTACTGCTCGAGTGGCGGCGGCGGCGGCGGCTGCAGGACGCGGGCGTGGACGTGGGCGTGGTGGCGGGCGAGGGTGTGGCCGCGAAGGTGAGCACGAGTGACGGTGTGGGGCGCCTATCGTCGGAGCTGCTGGCGCTTTGCGAGGCCACCTTACGGTGATCGCCCCGAGGCAATGAACCATATTTAGCAACTCAACGACGGGATGAGCGCCATGTGTCGGGACCAGACCCCCCCCCCCCCCCTTACAAACTACACTTAGACCTTCCTCAGCGCGCGCGCCGCTTCTTACAACTACAGCCGAGTGCGGCTAAACCATCCGCACACATGCGCATGGCGGCTCAACAAGCCGCCTCCCGTACCATCACATCGTTGCGTCCGTCGGTTGTTACATGGCGTGTTACAAATGGTTCGCAACGACCAAGCTTCGCGCGTGTACGTCGCGCGTGAAAGGCGCTACGAGCTCGAAGGGCGCGCGGGGCGGCCCTCCTACCTAGCTAAACCTAGCCCCGCAAACCGTATTGGTGATGCTGCAAACCCGCCAAGCATCTACCGGCCAACCGCCGAAAACCTAACTACTACCACCGAGTATTTTGCTACGATGAACCGGCCTCCTGTGGTCGAGCTCCGTTGGTCAAGCGCCGCACTTACGTAATTGACGAGCCCGAAGCTGTTGCCCCTTGGGCTGCTTCACTCCGGTCTCGGGTGCATAACGCGTTCGGCTCGGACGAGTTGGGGCAGCGGACCCTCGACCTACTCTCCAGCTTCCTGAGTCACCGCTCAGACACTCAAGAGCTACGCCGGCAAATTGTCTCAGTTCGCGGAGTTTTGCGACGATTCCGAGAACATCAGCCCGCTGGAGGCGACTACTGCCACTGTCGCCCGGTACGTTGCTTGGATTGGTGAACGGCGCACATTGGGGCTAACTAAGTCGTTGCAGCCCTACATGTCCGCAATCAACGCGTTCTTCGAGCTACACAACCTCGACCCGATCGCCGAGGACAGCAAGCACATTACTGAAGCTCGTCGTGGCATGATGCTAAGGCGACGCCGCCTGGTTGCTGCCCCTTTGCGAGTCACTCTCCCTGCTGATGTCACATACAGCTTCGTCGAGCAGGCAGAGTTGATTGTGTTTGCTCCCATCGCATAGCACCAGTACAACTTCCGAGCCCTCGTGGCCTCGGTTGTCAACTTCATGTTCTTTGTCAAGGGACTTCCTGCTGTGTCCTGCCGAGTGTGGGATATGCATGTCGACAATTACAACATTAGCCTGCATGTGTCCCGCGAGATGCCGCGCTTGTCGACGGGGTCCCGACGACCTGCGCGTACTGCTCCTTCCAGTGTCAGAGCACCCCGCATCGCGCGTCTCTTGCACCACTTCATCCACCACTTGCCCCCTCGTTCCTGTTGCCTCGGCCGAAACAAACTTCTGGGCGGTCACCCCGAGCGAGCAGTCCAATTCTTGGACCGCTGCCACAATGTCGTCCTGGCTCTCTACGGATGTTCGTCTCGTCGGTGATGCCCCTCACGCCGGCAATTCCTGGAGCTCACACAGCCTTCGCAAGGGAGCAGCCTCTGCCACTAACGCCATCGGAACTCCACTGTCTTACATTCGCTACCAAGGCGGCTAGGCCACTAACTCCGACGTCGTTATGGACTACATCGATCCCAACGTCCTTCATTCGCCTGGCGCGTGGTTCTTCTTCGGTCACATCGCGCCCCTGCGCCACTTCCAAGTCCAAAAAGACTCCGCAGCGGTGACCTTCCCGGTGCCCCCTTTATGACCTGGCCCTACCCCTTTCTCCGTCAATCCACCGCTCTCTCCATTCACTCATCACTGGCAAAACCAAACTCAACTTTGAAATGTTCTAAACTTGTTTATGGGTTTTCCTCTCGTTCCCTAACCGCTCTTCGACTACAGTGCTGCTGAGTGGTACGGGATTTAGGCACCTGTCGTTGCGCCTTTTTGGGGTGCAACACGAGTAGACATAAAAGCAACCATAACAGCTGAGCCTGCCGTCTTCCAGTTTCGGTGCGTTACACGCAGCGCCCCCCCTGACTGACGGACTGTGTGATTTTGGGGGCAAGACTTTTGTGGGGAGGTATAGTCACTATTATTATTGCTCACATGTTACTTACTATAGGACCTAAATACTACTACAGATGGTCCGCTGTAGTTGCTGCATACTACTCATATACACTGCTCTGTACGCTTTTGCCTCATATATACATTGCGCCCTTACGGGTGATTTATTCCTGATCGCCTTTTGCAGCTACCGGTAGCTCGTGTAGCGACTATTTTAACAGTATTTTAAAACAATAATATACGCTGTTCAGCCACGGGCGGGCACGTCAATTTCCTGCATAATTATTCATCGTCAGCTCCGCCCTCGCAATCCCGGGTTAGTAGACGCTATAAACGTCGCCGGCCACCACTTTCACGGAGACCCGGCTTGCTATGTGCAATGTTGCATCAGTTTCAGCCAAAGGAGAGCAAGGGCAAGCGGCGCCGGCCACTGCGAGACACCTCCCGGCCCGCCAGCAGACCTCCGCCGACCTCTTCCTGAGCAGCGAACAGCCTCTTGCGTGACGATGCCGCACCTGACCGAGGGCGCCGCCACGCCGGGCAGCGATAGCGAGGCCTCGCACTGGGCGGATGAAGCTCCCCCGCTCGGGGCGGCCGCTATCGTAGCAGCAGCGCCGGCACGCTTCCAGGTTCTCAACAGGCCCACACCTTCGATCCGCCGGGAAAGCATAAATCCCCTTCCCAAATATCGAATGCCTACCTCGATTAGCGTTTGGGGATTTTTATTGTTGGGTGCAATCGGGCTGACGAGAAGTCGGGGCAATCCTGGGCAGTCCCTGTGATAGACGCGACGACACACACAGCACGCAGACCGCATATCCGGGAGTCCAGGGCAGGGTATTAGGCAAGAGGACGCGTCTGCTAGAGGGTGAGGGCGTCAGCGAAGAGGAGTGGCGGGATCCGTGAGTGGCGGGATCCAAGCGACAACGCGGGCTTGATGGGTATTCGTTGCCGGGCTAGCTGGACGGCTGTGCCTATACCGATAAATCGTCGACACTGGTGCCCGTAAGGCTGGGAATATGAGCACCAATGTATAATGTAGAGAGTTGCAACAAGGAATGAGAACGGCATAAGACCCCCCCTCCCCCCCTCCCCTCCGTTCTCCCTCACTCGTTCCTCCGCCGGTGCCATCGATGCAGGAGCTGGGGCACGACGTGCTGTGCGGCATGGCCTGCAAGCTGCCCGCCAGCGACCTCGCCGCAATGGGCGTAGCCTGCCGGGCGCTGCGCGACGTGGTGCATGAAGACCGGGTGCCCCCCCTTGTTTGTTTGATGCCAGGCACCCATCCGCCCTCCCATGCAGCTATCTGCAGCCAGGCACGCTGACGGAGACGGCTCGCTCCGCTTGCGATGTCCCCGAGGTGTGGCGGCACGCGGCGAACCTGCTGGCTCCACATCTGGTGGATGCAATGCCGGCTGTGGGTTGGCGGGAGTCGTGCCGGCAGGTGGGTTCATGCCCGAGGGGGAAGATGGTGGCAAAGGGGAGTAGCGGGGAGGGGGGGGAAAGCACCACCTGCGGCACCACCTAGGTTCACCATTTGTAGTACACATGGGCGCCGACTAAAGCATAGGAACCCTGATTATGAAGAGCCTCAGATGAGGCATGCATGCAGCCTATATGACCACCAGCTGTATTTCCGCAGTATTCCCCATTAGATTTGGCCTCTGGCAGATACGGCAGGATCTTATCGCAGGGTTCTTATTACCGCGGCGGAACCCGTAGTGAGCTCAAAGCGTGATCGCTTGTTACTGGCTTTGACCCCTCGCAAAGAAGGGACAAGGGAGAGAGAGAGTGAGAGAGACTCCATTATACAACATGTAGGTCGCTGAAGAAGTCGCTGTACGTATCTGAAAACGCCTCAGGACACACCACAAATATAGCACAGAATCTCCGACCTGCAAATAAGTTACGTCTGCCGACGCAGTACAAAAGACATTACGAGTAAGAACCTGCCATGCCTGCCAGCGGTCAAATCAAGAGGAAACTGTTGACAAAACGACAGCAAACACTCTGACTGGTTCTGCATGCGAAACCCAATTCGAGGCTAATAACAAGGGTTCTTATTATAGGTGCATCGGCGCCCGTAATTGAAATTGAAATTATTGACAGCTATATTCTTACCTGTCTAACATCTACACAGGACAGTTGTCTCACGGCCCGGCTGCATAAACCCGCATAGGGTCGGCTGTAGCCCGTAGCATGCAGCCCTCGGAATCCCGGAGCGGCGCCCGTAACTGTTTTCGAGACCCGCAAACTCAATTCAATTCAACGTGTTGCGGCGTCTTGTTTTGCCGGGTATCGGCGCGCAGTTGCGCACGCTGGATGGCGCGCACTGGCAGGAGGAGGCGTCCTCGCCGGGGGGTCCGCCGGCACGGGAGGGCCACTCCCTGGGCAGCCTCCCCGGCGGCCAGCTGGTCCTCTTCGGCGGGCGCCCGCCCTCCCGGAGCCCTGCCGGGGCGGGCGGCGGGCCGTGGTTCAGCGACCTCTGGCTGCATGAGCCCACGGCCAGCGACAGCGCCGAAGGCGGCTGGCATCGCGTGAGCTGCCGCGGGGAGGTGCCGCAGCCACGCGCCGCCCATGACGGTGAACTTCACCTCGCCATTGTTGTGGCTGCTGTCACCTGCAAGTCCGGCCAGTCACGCCAGTTGACTACATGAACCCGCACAGGGTCGGTTGTGCCCGTTGCATGCAGCGCTTTGCAGGCCAGGTCCGACACTACACTTCGCCTGCATAGCAACCAGGCATGTGGACGAACGTTTAGGGTTGACGAGTCACCTATAAGGACTTTCGCACTAGTTCCGCAATGATCTGGTAAGGTGTGATTGACAGACCATCAATCATACCTCATAAGATATCAAGTAAGGTAGTAACTTTCCCTGTAGTTCCGCTATGATCTTGTCTTGATTTGACCTCGGTGGCAGGTATCGCAGATACCCAATGATCTTCATAATCACAGAGGTACTCGCAGCCTGATATAACACCGCGGGGCATATGCAATGGGGGTCTTGCCGTGAAGGGTCCGCATCCGGCCTGGCGGTCCATGGACGATCAAGACTGGGAATCAATTGGACGTTAGGGACCAAGATCATGATGGGAACCGACCATCGGTGCATTTTATACAAACTCTATTGACCGGTGCAGACATTGATTCGCTAAACAAGATCACGACAAGGACATGGCTTCGATCTGCATGATGCATCATGATGCACCTTTCATCGATCTTGATTTGGACGCTTACTATCGCCGCAAGCTGCTCGCTCGGCAGTGGGCGCTCGCCACAGGACTGCCCCCCTGACTCGCTGCGTTCCGTGTGGGCCTCCGCAGCGCACGTGATTGTGGACGGCAGCGGGGCCGCGTGCCTCGTGGTGCATGGCGGGCTGGTGCGACAGGTGCGGCAACTGCCGCCCAAAAACCCACCACCTTTAGGGGCAGGGGGAAGAAGGTGTTGTGTGCTGTTACCCCCCATCCGTTGTTAACTATTTGCTAAGGACAAACGTACAGGCTCGTGGCGTACCTAGTTTTATATGCTATATTCCGCACAGGAGTGGTGGTTTGTTTCCCTGTTACTCCCCTCCGGTTCACCCGCCGTGTGTTTCTGCTCGTGCCATACACCAGCCCATCAAAGATACACAATGAAACACCAACCCAACCTAAATTGCTCGTTATCGAATAATATATGAATATTAGCAACACGGTCTCCTATTTATGGCGATGCTCTTGGATCGCTCCACACCCATCGCTCAACAGAATAGCAGCATGTCTTATCCTGATCACATCATCGGGACCGCCCTTACCAGCATCGCAAAAGCAATTCACCGGCTCCGCGCCCGCACATGCTTCCACCAGGTAAAAAACGCAGCTCGCTGCCAAGGCCATACATGGGAATAATCGCCAATCCCCTGCAACCTGCCCCACACTTCTCCCCATTGATCAATCTCCTGCACAGTTCACGTCCCAGAAACGACTGCGACAGTTAGCAACTCGTTCCGTTTGGCATGTGTCTCTCCCTTACCCCCTGTGGGCCGGGTGTCCGGGTTTTGGGTGTTTCCTATCTGCCAATATCTCATCGCGTGGACCAAAGGGCCACACTAGCGTCCATTCTTTGGGTATGACAGGTATGTTGTCGTTCTGTTACACGCTCCGACATCCCCATGCCTCTCAGCGACGCCGTGTCTTGAGTCAAACGGCGGTCCGGCCGTTGCCCGCAGGGCTACCGCGTGAACGACACGTGGCGCGTGGCGCTGCCAGGCGAAACGGACCCATGCGGCGGATGGGCGCCCACATGGGAGGAGCTGTCGGCGAACGAGGACGCCCCGCGCCCCGTGCCGCGCTTCCACCACGTAACCTGCACCGTCGGCGGCCTCTTCGTCGTATTTGGCGGCCACAACTACGCGCGGCGAGAGAGGCGGGACGCGTGGGCGCTGCCGGCGGGGCTCGACACGCCCGCTGCGGCCGCCTCGTGGCAGCGGGTGGCGGAGGGCGGCGACCAGCCCGCGCCGCGCGCGTACCCCAGCCTCACGCCGCCGGGCCCGCGCGGCCCGCTGGTGCTGTTCGGCGGCTCGGACTCGATCGGGCATCGTCAGAGGGATATCTGGCTGCTCCGCCGCACTGATGATGGTCCGGTGAGCTCCGCCCCCCCCCCGCCCCCCCCCCCCCCAACCCTCGTCTTTTTCCTCAGCGCAAGCGCGCCGTGGCACTACACGCTCACTGGCTCAGAGAACCTCAGAGCTTTTAGGCTCTGCTGACCCGTGCCTGACGTGCTGGTAACCGGTGGCAGAGCATAATGATAGGGCGCGAAAAGCATGTATTCACATGGGGTTGGTTCATGATGAAAAAGAAACCAAAATTTCTGAATTTCTTCCATCCTTCTTCCACCGCCCTTCCACAACAGAGAGCGGCGTCTTGTGTGTCAAAGAATCTTTTGTCAAAATTATAGTAAAAACATTTGCCCAAAAATATTGATAAGTAATCGAAAATATAAATATTGATAGTCAATAAACAGTAAGGAAGTTTATTTAGAATATCGTTAAACTTTGTCCAGATAGAGTTTTTCCTTTAAGGTTTGACAAATAAACATAATCTATTCGACCTTGAACTTGTAATTTCTTGCACTGCAAATTTCAGCTTTGTTCCTGGACGACCCAGCCACTGAGCGGGACATGCATGAGGTGGTGATGTGCACAGGTGCTCCAGCAGCACAATGAATTGCGCCTTTTCAAGTAGATGTGTAATGTTTGTGTGCACTGCGGTACGGGTACTATTCAGCACTGCGAGCTGTTGCTGCGCGACGCCCCCGCAGCGCGCGCGCGCTATTGCCACTGTATGTGGGCCCGCCACTTAAGTACTCGCGGCGCTGCCTCGCATGTACATTATCGCGAGAAAAAAATCAGGCGCGCTGCGAGAAAACTCATCGGATTTGAACTGTACTCGTCGAGAGCTTTCGAATGAGGTGCGATTTATTACATCACGGCTTTCACAGAAGCGCACTACAACAGAACTAACAGCAACTATGAAAGGTTGCCAGCAGAAGAGAGACTTAAGCCCGAAACCAAGGTCGAGCAGGAGGACAGGGAGCCAAGAACCAAGAAAGAGCCAAGGGAACCACGAAGTCACTTAGCTGCCAGGAACTTAAGGAACCCCCGCCCCGGGGTAGGCTATCAACTGCGGCGAGGACGCTTGCAGCCAATGACCCGGGTCATAGCAACACATGCCGACGAGCGACGCGACGCAGGCGCAGGAGCACCATCACGTGCCGCACGCGCGGCCGCGACCCCGCCAAGAACGTTGTCTGCATGTGCCATGTTGATGAGCAAGGAGAAACGGCGGCGCCACGTAGACAAGAGTTGGCCGATTTTTTGGCCAGTGTGTGCTTGGCTAGCTTTCGCGAGCTCCACCAAGAAAGCCTCGGCGTGCGGGGCCAGCGAGCCAAACTCGGAAACGGCGAAGGGAACAAAGCGAAGCATACCGGCAGCGTTTCGGACACCCTCGTCATACTTCTGGATTTTGCGGCGCTCTGCAGCCCGCAAAGAAGTCGTTGGATCCGAGGTTGACACGCCGAGGATAGGGGCAATGGTGGTATCGACAGCAACCGTGTTTCCGCGGATGCCGCCATACCCAAAAAGCCCAACATCGGCAGGCCGCCCGTCGCTGCCCTTCGGGAGAGAAACAAGCACCGACGGGTCCGTGAGGATCTGGACGCCCACGCCCAGCGCGGACTTCACGTCGTGGCAAATGTCGGAAAGGCCATGTGCCGCCCACTCGTGTGCGGCGTGATTGGAGTCGCCCCCAGAGCAACGTGCCACGTGATCAGCGTATGCGACCGCCCAAGGAGGTGCGATGAATGAATGAGGAATGAGGTGCGATATGTCCGGTAAAGCTGGCGGATGAACGTTTGCAAAAAAGTAGTGAGCCGGCGCTGGCGGTCAAGGCCGGTCAAGGCCTGACCGGACCGACTACCAGGCCAGCTGCCTTGTGGCCCGACTAGGCGGGCCCGCACAGGGGCCACTAATGCAGGCCTTTAGCGTGCAGCCCTCTGAAGGCGGTGAGGCCTCTAATCTCTACGAGGGAGGCGTGTCGTCCTCGCCCCCCCCCCCCCTCCCCCCCTCTCCGCAACCCCCGAACACCGGCACCGCCCTGCACATCTACCGCCGCACACTACCTGTCTAGGGCTTCAGGCGTCCACTGGGTGTTTTGGTCCACTAGCAGGAGCTTCGGCCCGCTGCCCGGGCAGTTATTTGACACTACCTCTGAGGACCTGACTCCAGCTGCTACTCCATGCTCATGATTCCGCGATCCCGCTTGCTGTGACCCGCTACTCGTTATTTTTCTGACCCTTGCAAACCCTAAAACTGAAAGCCATACTCATCTCGGGGTCTACATCATACAGAGTGATATGTACGGATACTGCACGGAGGCGCTCGATGATGGCGGACAAACAAAACAAACCATTGCCCGTCACGGCATGTGGTGATGCTCTGCTCTGTGTGCATGACAACGAGGCCGGCGAGTGGGAGTGGGCGGAGGCGCACATGCCCTACGAGCATGAGCGGGAGCACCAGCCGCTCATTGCGGTGCTGCACCGCGAGGTGGGCGCAATGTCTAGCGGCTGCTGTCGGCTCGCGGGCTGTGCGCGCCCCCATCCCGTGATTCCTTCGCCCCAAACTGAGCGTCAGTCGCCCCCCCCCCCCCTCCCCCCTCCTTTGGTGCCCTCTCCCCATTTCCATTGGCGTCGTCCTGCAGCGCCACAGCGCAGTGTGGCTGCCACGCTGCTCCTCGCTGGCGCCGCCAGCTCAGGTCGAGGCAGCTCCGACGGAGCGGCTGCGGCGGCGCGAGTACCTGCTGCTCGTCGGGGGGGACCTGGGAATCAGGGACGACTTCGCCGGCGAGTTCGAGCGCACCACGGCCAGAGCATACCCCGTCCTCCTGGAGCTCATTATCCCCGCTGGCGTGGCGGGCCACGAGTGCGGTGGTCTGCGGTGAGCACCGCTTCCCAACGTGCCGCCAAGTCCGTAAATATCTGGCATCCGAAACCCTTCCGGATGTTATGTTCGCTTCTTTATTTTTTGAAGCAAGCACCGACCCCAAAGGTACTGAAGGTCATACCACACTTTAATAGGGTGTTTTAGGTGCAGATAAAACTCGCAGAAATAAATAGGGCGGCGGGGAGGAACTAGCAGTAGAAAGCCAAATAATAAGAAGTTGGAACCGCTGACAGTACATAACACCGTTCGTACACCGCCGTCATTAACGCATCTGGGCGCGCGCTGCGCGCTCATTCACGAGCAACTAGGCGCTGCGTGCCCCAAAGGCCCACAAGCGACCGGCTCGATCGATCAGCCCGGTCTGTGGGACCATCAACCTGGCATAGCGGAATGGGGCGCTCTAAAAAAGGGAGGGGGGGGGGGGGGGGAGGGCGCATAAAACAACATGTTCAAATGGGATGGCCTAATATTACACGTGATAGTGATAACGCAAACGCACACATTATATATATACAATACTATGTCAAACGCACACATTATACTATATGAAATACTGTGCGTTTATATGGTTGTATCTATGTATGTTATACTTTCGTCGACTTAAGCGCATGGCGGGTGGTGTACGTCCTGAGTCGCCACTTCTCCCAGGCCCCGGTCCTCAACTCCCTTGCCCCGACCTGTTCCCACAGGAACAGCACCATCCAGGCGGAGCCGGCTGTGTCAGGCAACGGTGATCTCGAGCCGGGGGTTCCCGATGCCCGTGGGCCCGGTGCCTGGCTGGGACGATCCCTCGACGCCTTCCTCCCGCGCCGGGACGCCTTGTGCGCTGCGCTGCCGTCGGGGCATGTGGTCCTGTTTGGCGGAAACGACGGCACCACGTCGGACGCCTTTGGAGACGGTTGGCATGAGTAAGGGCCAATCACCCCCCAGCGCCACCACCGTTACAAGTAAAGTTCGCCCCGGGACATCGGCCGAAGCCGCCCCAGCACTCGACCTCGTAGGTCTGGCATAGCCCTTCGACCATTGCCTCATTCGAGCTACTCCAAAGGGCTGTTGCATTAACCGGGTAAACCCGGGACACGGGGCCGGACGATCTCGCCCTGAAATGACAGAGCCGGGAATCGATCCGGGGACCTCCTGTGTAGGAGACCACCACTCTACAGAGCGAACAGACAACGAGGCATGTTGAAGGTTTGATGAATCGTTGTGCGTCAAACATCGTGTCGCTATCAGAGCTGTCTGAGCGCCAACTCGCCGGTCTATTAGGATGCAGTTGAGGCAACCGCTTAGGAATAGAAAAGAAAATAATAAAATAGGATAGGATAGGATAGGATAGGATAGGATAGGATAGGATAGGATAGGATAGGATAGGATAGGATAGGATAGGATACATCATGTTGCTTATTCGACAGATACATCTTTGTCGTAGCCGTATCGCAAATCGAAATTGGACAGCCTCAAGGACATCCTTTGATTGGGTATGTTGCCCATGCATTCAGGAAAATGTACGTGTATTGTTTTAAATTTGATTGCAGTACAGGAAGGCGGACCGAAGCACTGCGATGAGATTTCGTTCTCGATTCCCAGTGGTTCAGGAGACCAGTGCGCTACCAAGCGGGCAGACAACGAGGCATGTAGAACGAGGCCACCAGCTTATTCGATGCCGTGGCTTACGAGCTCAGTTTTGGTGCTGTCACAGAATAAGTACATACCAGCGCGCGGGTGGCAATTGATTTCAAACGGCCGGGGCGTGCTATTTGAGTTTGCCACCCTTCTAGGGTTGCCGATTACTCGAGTACTGACACTACCAGGACGATATATGACGGGGGACTCCGGGGGTACCCTGTCGTGCATCGGCCCGCATTCTTGGATGAGTTGTTATCTAGTTTCAAACAATGTGCGTTCACTTGACTGAATAATTGGGCAGTACACACAGTCCAAAAATGTCCTTCGTGCTTCCCGAAATCAATTTGCCATTCGAGTTTAACGTATGTCATCTGAATACTTTCGACAGAAGTCAAATTATCAAGACAGTTTATTCGATTCTATTTTGTTATATTCTGATTGCCGCACTTGCATCCTAATAGACTGGTCAGATCAAGCAGCACGTACGCAAATCACCCGTACCCGCTGTTTACCTCCCTTTGACGGCATGCATTGATCCATATGAACTGCTATCTACTATCCATAGCTATGGCATGCTTCTGCTCTTTCAAGTTTATCATTCGAGGGTAGTGTTTTTAATGTGGGGGGGCTTTAGGGTTTAGGGTTTAAATCCCTAAATACCTCACCTGATATTCATATGTGGCAAGGTGTATTACGACGTGCAGCCGCACGCTGCGCCCGCCTCTACGTGCATGTCCCCCCCCCCCCCCCCCCCCCCCCGCCACCTCACCACCCCACCACCCCACCACCGCCCCATCTCGCTGCGCCGCTCAAAACTCAATCGCGATATCCAGGCATTCCCAGTCCATGTTCAGGCAGGCGGCTATCGAGTGCGATGCCCGAACACAATGTTGCGGAGTCATTCCCGACAGACTCGCCGGCGCTTTGTGGCGGGGTTTGAGGGTGGCCCAAGTAAATCAGTCATCATCATCAGTCGAGCTTAGCCCCGCCTCCTGGATCGGCGGCCGAAATGGGGCGGTCCCTAAAACAACACGCCACAAATCAAGGCCAGCGAATCTTCCTGTGTCACCGGCGTGTGCGTACCTTAGTCCTACGGTCCCCGAGCCCGAGCGTGCTTGAGAGGGAACATTCATCCGGGTCGGCACTGCCGGTGAAGTGGGTGTTTGTGCTTGCCTGCTCTCGTGTCGCGGCATCTCTGACCTGCCCACCTGTCACCCGGGCGCCAGGTACGGCTTCGAGGACTGCCTGGTGATGGATCCCAGCGCGGCGGTGGCGCACTGCCAGGCCTCGCCCTCCGCCCCCCGGGTACCCGCCAGCCGCCCTCCGGCACCGCACCCACCTCCGCCTCGTGTCTACGGCTGGCAGCGGTGTGCCGCAGGGCGCAGCGGCCACTCTGGTGGCGGGCACCGAGGGGTACATGGTAGCATCGGCGCCTACTTCTGCCGCCATGTATCGCGGCCTGGCGGGCGGCCAGGTGCCGCGAGGCATGCAGCTCTTCTCGCTCAAGCTGCTGTGTCCCGAGCAACAGGGGGGGTAGGCACCGGCCGGGCATATCGCTGCTGCTTGGCACTTTGGCCAGCATGACAAACAGGGGGCACAAGCCAGCCTGCTGGCCAATGTGGACGGCGGCTGCTGAAAGCTATAATTGCAGTGCCAGAATAGAACAGTCGTCGTGTTTTCACCACGGCCCGCTTCAGCGTGATTGAGGGGGTTGGTCACATGGGGAAGAATCGGATCAAGGGGAACGCATTACCGAGACCGGGCGGGCGGGGGGACTATTACGGGGGAGGGGCACGGCCGCGAAGGGCTGCCACTGCCGGCTGATGTGCCCCGCATCAGCCCCAAAGGCGCGCCGTAAAGGTGCCGGAGTCTTAAAGCCATCAGTTTGTAAAACGAACCCCGATATTCGAGCAGCACTTGACCTGACACTGACCCGACACGGCATTCAACCTCACCGAGCGACTCTCGCCGCTTCCTCGTTGGAATGGCTCCAGAACGCATCACTGCGCGAGCGCATTTCCATGCGGCGCGCCGCCTTCACGAGGCTTCTTACGAGCTCCCATGCTGACCCCGCCTGACCCCCGCGGCCTGTTGAGGCAGCCAATACATCCGCACCAACTTGGCAGTTTGTATAGTATGGCACTCGTCTCGTCTGCGGGCGATGACTGGCCGCTGGTAGTCCCGCTACGCGTAGAAACGTAATCTCATCGCAGTGCTTCGGTCCGCCTTACTGCTATCAAATTCAAAACCATGCACGTACATTTTCCCGAACAACTGGGCAACATACCCAACCAAAGGATGTCCTTAGTGCCGTCCAATTTCGATTCGCGATACGACTACGACAAAGATGCATCTGTCAGGTTTCTTTCAAGAAAGGCCAAATTAGCAAGACATGATGTATCCTCTCCTATCATTATCCTATCCTATCCTATTCTCTATTGTGTTGTATGCTATCCTTTTCTATTCCTAATTGTTGGCCTCATCTGCATCCTAATAGACCGGCGAGTTGGCGCTCAGACAGCTCTGATAGCGACACGATGAACGACGCACTGCGATTCATCAAACCTTCAACATGCCTCGTTGTCTGTCCGCTCTGTAGAGTGGTGGTCTCCTACTCAGGAGGTCCCCGGATCGATTCCCGGCTCTGTCATTTCAGGGCGATATCGACCCGGGATGTGTCCCGGGTTTACCATCATTAGCCCATGATTAGGCACGAGAATATCACGACCACAAATTATTGGGAAAATGTAGTTGCGATGATTAGTAAATGGCAGCAGTTGGGTCCGTGCGGGAACTGCCAGCAGACCCGGGACCGTGCCCATGGCTGTCTAGGAATGAATTGTGTTTGTTAGAAACTGGAGGGGCAGCCTGGGCCGTTCCTCACAACAGCCAGTATGTTCAGCGTTTCCCGCCCACCCGCTCCAGGGAGTGCAGCAGCGCCTTCAGACACCCGTGTTACTCAGTGGCAGGACATCCTCTACAAACCCCTGTAAGCCCCCTTCCCCCTGTGTAGTTCTCCAAAACACATTGCCTCATGGATCTCTTCAGAAAGTGGCGAAAAGTGGAACTGCAGCGAATGCTCTCACATAGCTAGCTAGGTTGCATGTTAGCTCGATTTGAGGGGGCTTGAAATTGTGTCTCAACAGCGTCGGCACCTGCTGATGCGGTCGATTGCATCCCCCCATGTAATAGGTACACGGCGTTCCCCGACCGGCCGATACCTGTACCATGCGCGTCGTGTTCGCATATGAGTCCCGATATACTATCGTAAGTAGTACAGCTCATCGAATTACACCGAAAATAAACAAAGCAAGCGGCGGCACGGTAAAGAGCTCTAACTAAAGCCGGTTTCGACGACACGATCGTCGGGTTTATTCGACGACGGTCCTCCGGCTTTTATCCCAAGATGTACTGCGTATCATACTATTTCTGCTGGTTCATTCCCGGGCCGATCTTACCCGACACAAATGTGCACCCCACTAATTCGACGATGTTTTGAGAGGTCTACCGTGGCGGATTTTTGATTTTCGTCCTTAAATTTGATTAAAGGGCATACTGCAGCAAGTACTAAAAGCGCTTCGCGGCGTGTACGAGGAAAGCGCGATATCGTATTCCTATCCTCATGCAAGGGGCATATGTCACTCCCGTACCGGCCGTGTCACGGCCATCGATATCCGTGACGAGCGCCAAACACCGTGACGCCCGCTTCTGATATCTCGTACGAGCAGAAGCCGAGCGCGCGCGGATTATCATATTTACCCAAGGAGGCACGATTTGCCAAAGAATGTCAGCTCGCTTACATTGGAGGCTAAGACGAGAACCACAGGCTTGGCCTGGGTGTCTCCTAGCGCAGAAAGATGGCTGTGGGTGGGTGGGTGCGCGAGCCGGTTGAGGCGAGCGCAAAGCAGAGAGTGCCGGTGCCCGAGGGCGGATCCCTCAGGTCGTGGTGCTGGTGCGGGCCGGCAGGCCCCAGTCCGTGCGCCGACCGCGGGGATCGTGCGCAGTACAACATTGCTAAGTACTGTAAACCTCTAGATGACTACATCTGACCATTTACCCAAGGAGGCACGATTTGCCAGAGAAGAAAGCCAAAGGCTTGCACAGGTAGCGAAGTGTAGCGGCCGGACGGGGACGAGCTAGCAGCAGAAACGCAGCATAGCAGCTCGCTGCCGAGGCCGCGCCTTTGCGCAACCTGTGCGATGCCCACGCGACACTGGGGGGCGGCTGGGCGCCCGCCGCCAGGCGGGCGTCCCGCAGCCAGTCAGTGGGAGTGGCTGAAAAGGACCAAGCGGCGGAAGGCTCCAGCAGGGAGACGCTCCAAAACTTGGTCGGCAGGCCGGCGCCGGAGAGAGGTCGGCAAGAAGGTGGGGCTCGGCCGCCATCGACACCGTCCAGGGCGCTCCAGAGCCCGGGCGCGGGCGCCGTGCGCGGGACGGGCGGCCCAGGTACTGTACACTGTACTGCAGTGACGGCCGTACCGCCAGGGATTGGCCGCAGGCCTTAGCATAACAGCGAAGATACTGGTACTTGTCGTACGCTGTCAGACCCCGCTGCTCCGCGAGGCCGCGGGCGGCGGTGTCGTCGGTCAGAATCCACAAGCGAGGCTCGTCGCCGTCGCGTGGGGGTGGCTCCAGACCGGAAAGGGGGACTTGACCGAAGTAGGCGTAGTCGACGTACTCGAGCTCGGTGTCGAGTGCGTCCAGCTCAGCAGGAAGGGGCTCTTGCGCTCCTTGCTCACCACCCTCGGGCGCAGGCGCGCCCGCGGGAATGGCTGGCTGGGTGCCTTCGGGAGGCGGCGATAGCACGGGAGGAGCCAGTCGAGCGAGTAAGGCGGCCGTAGCCGCCTCGAACTGCTTGGCCAGCCGCTTCTCCAGGGCTATTGCTTGGGCCGTCAGGCGTTTTGCCAATTCGGTGTCGTCGCCGGTCAGAATCCACAAGCGAGGCTCGTCGCCGTCGCGTGGGGGTGGCTCCAGACCGGAAAGGGGGACTTGACCGAAGTAGGCGAAGTCGACGTACTCGAGCTCGGTGTCGAGTGCGTCTAGCTCAGCAGGAAGGGGCTCTTGCGCTCCTTGCTCACCACCCTCGGGCGTAGGCGCGCCCGCGGGAATGGCTGGCTGGGTGCCTTTGGGAGGAGGCGATAGCACGGGAGGGGCCAGTCGAGCGAGTAAGGCGGCCGTAGCCGCCTCGAACTGCTCGGCCAGCCGCTTCTCCAGGGCTTCCGCTTGGGCCGTCAGGCGTTTCTCCAATTCCGCGATGGATGCCGCAGTGGCGCCGCCCGGGGCGTCGTCGACTAGGGCGTCTTCCGGTACAGGACGAGGGGGCATCCTGCTGTCGCGGGGTGGGGAAGGTGTAGCGTCTCGGGAGGCTGAGGCTCGGGTCCGAGTCGGCATAGAGTAAGCTGACACTCTGCTCGACTGCTAGAGTCGAGACTGCTTGCGCGAGCCGGTTGAGGCGAGCGCAAAGCAGAGAGTGCCGGTGCCCGAGGGCGGATCCCTCAGGTCGTGGTGCTGGTGCGGGCCGGCAGGCCCCAGTCCGTGCGCCGACCGCGGGGATCGTGCGCAGTACAACATTGCTAAGTACTGTAAACCTCTAGATGACTACATCTGACCATATATATATACGTATACGTCGTCCATGTCTAAATCTATTAAAAATAGCGTGTAGTAGTACATGTTTACATCGTCAACATCAGTAGGAGCGCGCATGCAGATACGGTACTACCCCAGAATTAGAAAATCAACACAGCAAGCCGCCTAAAAGCGGCCCGCATCCCGCATGAGACAGTAGTACATGTATAGTCGCTACCGCCTAATACTGAAATCGCGAATACCATCCGTGCGGGAATCTAGCGACTTGTGCCACAGGATTCATCATACGGCGGAAGGCTGCCGGAGGCTGTGGATGAGTTCCGCCTTCATTGTCTGAAGAAGGATCGCAGGAACATAAAGAGCAAGAAAGCTGCCCTATGACTATCACGGATATCGCAGCAGACGCAAGCCATGCTGGGGGCTGCGAAACGCAGCCGATCAGGCAATATGTAAGTATCGGCCTAGCGTAGGTTCGCGCTTATCTAGCTTTCCGCCTTACCACCCTTGTGACACTGTATGCACTTATGCTTCCTATCCTTGAAATAATGTATGAGTTTAATTTTGTACGAATTTTCTCCCTTCTTGCTGCTTGGTGGCAACTGATAGATAACAAGCCGACAATTCGATGGACCGCGGAGAGGTGACAAGGCGATGCAATCTGGGAAATCAAACCGCTCTATAGGTCTATAGGCAGGGAGATGCTTGCAACTGCGCAGGCGACCACACTTGCGACCGGCAGGAGCTTTTCACTGTCAACGTATTTGTGGAGCGCAGTAAGTCCCTCTGCATGCCGGGATTGCATGTACATGTACTCCATCCATTTTTTACCATATGACAGTTTTTTGCTGACTAGAACTATGCCTCGGTTGTTACCGCCACATCATATTTGCACTTTTATTTCAGGAAAGGGTTGGCGCTTCGATCCGGGCTCAGTGACCACCCTCTTTCATATGGCAGTATTCAGAACACAGGCACATAAACAATATGCAAACGATCTTGCTGAGCATTTGGCTTCCTCTGCGAACAACTGTGTGGGGCCTACAGTGGAGGAATTTGCGCCGGATGTTGCTGAATCTCTCCATGCCCTACCAGATATGGTCTGCCGAATCCACCAGGTGCGAAACCTCCATCAATTAGCTTTAAAGCTTTGCATACACATAATTCTCTCACATTGCAATGTCACTATTCTGCAGGACATATTAACAAAGGTAGGGGACAGAGACAAGGTAATGCAATCTGCATTTTAGAGCATGATGGACAACCTCCAATTCCAAATGGATTCTAGAGCAGCATAGGATAAAGCCGCCCATCGCGCCCACACTACTCTACGTGAATTCAAGCTGCTGTAAATACGGCACTGGAGCTCGTAGCTGAGCAGCTTGGTGCTCCCGGCAATGACCAGGTACGCATTGAACCTCCGAAGCACATATTTTACTAGTGGTGTGCGCCGTACATGTATGTCTATTAAGCTTCGCCTTTACGCTTATTTCTCCGTAATATGCTACCTCCCCTTCTCCCCTCCCGTTTGGCATAGGCGGAGGCGAGGCCATCAACGGCCACCCGTCCTCCGCTAGTGGGACCAGTACAGGTGCCCCATCTGGCGACCACTGTGGCCCAACATGGCACAACACCGCGGCCGGCGCAAGCTCCGCAGTCTGCATCACAACACAGCGATTACTATTCTCTACCTGCGGAGGTCCGAGCAAGTCTTTGTCGAATGTGTACGGATGTCAAAACTGTGTCAGGATTGTACACAGAGTGGAATTATGGCACCCAAATAGATGTTATTTCCCAACGGAACAAAACAGACAGTGCAAAAGCCATCAGTACAGACAATGATTGCCAGCCCGAATGCTTATCCAAAGTGCAAGGCCTATAGAGCGTCTTGCAGTGGAAGGAAGCATTTATCGCGCAGACGCACAATCATTGACATTGTAGATGCTACAGCAAAACGCCTAGGGAAGGAAGGCATCGACGTAGCAAAAGCCTTTGACAACTGCCAAGAGACGGACCGTTTGAATAAGTGTGGCACACGCCTCAAAAAGGGGGAGATGCCCGACATTAGCTAGGTCACTAAAATGGTGTAAGTTTATTGCGTCATTTCTGCAAATACTGCCCAGCCCAGCCATCCCACACATGCACTTCCCCTACAGTGTAGCCCAACATGGACCTCAGAATGTATTGCACGCTCACTGGGAGGCGCTGGTGCAGTGGCGTACGCAATGTGCAGAAGTTGCGCAGTCCAGCATAGGCCAAGTATCGCCATGCGTTTTATTACACACTGCTAGCTATAATCTAGTCATGCTGCCAGTACTAAAGCCTGCCAATACTAGTCCGGCGCCATCCCAACCACCGCACTGCTGCTCCCAACCTACAATGCTTCCTGTAGTGCCTGCATGCTGCTTCCTGAGCGGCTGCGCTTGCGACGCCACCTGCCCTGCCGCCAGCACCTGCCATGCACTCGTTAGCCCCCCCCCCCCCCCCCCCCCCCCCACCCTGTCACGCATGCAATCCCTCCATGCAATCAATGTGTGGCACCACTATCAAATACTATACACATTGCGCGAGTGTGCACCTGCACCGCGGCAAGACGGCGCAGCTGCAGGCCGGCGTCGCTGCGGCCCTACCGTCCAAACGAATGTCCAGCATCATGACTGCACTACGGTAGCAACTGCATCTATTGCAGTTGATTCCGTGACACTAAGTCCCGCAGTCTGCCTGAATGCCCATGACAAGCCCTTGTTCCTCCCCCATTGCCATTACCCTAACTGGACGACGCACCGACGGGGGCGTCGGGGCATCATGGCGTCAAGCACGCTGCATCTGCGCACGGCCCCTGTGCACCCCAGCCGGCTGGTCCGACGCTGCGGCAGCAGCATGCAACATGGCGTGCGGCTATTCCTCACAGCCGACTACGCAGTCCCCTCCCCTGTGCCTCCAAGCACACACCAGGCGCGCACCTGCTTGTAGGCAGGAGAGTTGCATCTACGCGCGCTGCAACTTGCTGGTTGTGCTCGGGCGTAGAGCCAGAGCAGCCTTGAGTTTATGTTTAGAGCAAGGGGAGAGAGGGGGCGGGGGAGAGGGGGGTGTCAGGCAGGCCTAGTGGAGCAAAGTGCATGGATAGTCCGGAAGAGATAGCAATCATGTCTATACGCGCAAGTTGGAGTAGTTTGGGCTGTGTGGATGTGTGTGTGTGGGGGGGGGGGGGGGAGGGGGGGGGGGGGGGTGTTCAGTGCGGCTATAAGCCGCGCAAGCCGCGCGTGCTGAGAATGGCAGCCAACGTGAAATTCGCGGCCGGGAACAATATTCGGCCGGGTCAATTATCGTTAAGTGCGCCTCTTCACGGCGCGACAATACGCAGTGCACAAACGGCGCACAAACGTCGCGGGCCAAGTCGGGATCGAGAGGAGGGTGGGTGGGGGGGGGGGGGGGGGGGGGGCAATTACTGCCGCGCGCTTTGAAGTTACCTGACGATGCCTACCGGTTGCGCCAGTGAGGGAAGTCTTGCGACAAGCTCCTCTGCAACGTTTTCGTACGTGTCAAGATGTGCCGCAACCATCGCTTGCCAATGCGGCACGGCACGAGCAGCGTGTCGTCCACCATCGCGGAACGCGGTATTGGATGATGCTGCGGTATGGCCGCTCGGGCACCCAGTAGCAACACCCGAATGACACAAACCACCCAAGTAGTACGCGTGGCACAAGACGGGTAGTGCGCGCCCAAGCGCAATACGGAGGACGAGTGGCAGCCGTCAGCACAGGTGATGACGGCTGCGATATCAAGCCAGAACCTCGGCAGCAGGGCGCATCAGGGCGTTGCGCTACGCAATATCGAGCAGGACCCCAGCAGCGCTGATATTGCCTAACGCAAATGGCAGTTTGCACGACAATATCTTGATATTTTCGCGCAAATGACATGCTCTGAACTAGGGCAGGTCACATCCGTGACGGCGAGGTACTTTACGGCAGGTGGCCGAGGTGTGACATCCGTGACGGCGTCACGCGTACGATAAAAATAGCGGCTGCTACTTTTCAGGAAACAACTTGGAATTGGAATCGAATTACAACGTGCTGACATACTACTCTCCCCCACAAAAGCCGGGTTAGGTGAGCATATTACGTTCACGCCATGCGGAGCCGGCTGCAGGCGGGGCAGCGTGTCCGCGCGCCCTGGTCGCGCCAGTCGAGGCGCCGCCTACTCCAGCATGTCAGCGAGGCTGTTGTAGAAGCTCGCAAACTCCTTGTCATGGTCCAGCATGGCCTGGCGCAGCAGGCCCGCATGCTCGGAAGGCACGAGCGACTCCACCGCCGCGTGGCCGATGGCCGCGTGCTCCGCCTCCCCCTCAGCGTGGATCTGCGGAGGTTGCAGGGGCGGCAGGCGGGGAGCAGGGAGGGTTACAGCCTTCCGGGGCCACCGGGGGGAAGGCCGCAAGAAACCTGTATATACTAAGCCGCTCCACACAGGTGCGCCCCCTTCATTCAGTGCGCCGGTCGCCATTTGTGCTCGAAATCAACGTTGGATACATCCATTGTATCTACAATTTTATATGTTCATATCTGCGTACTAGTATACCAGTTCACCGGATGAAACATCGTGCTGATAATATAAGCGCATCAATGAAATAATAAATAATCGATTATTTCGTTTCTTGAATTGTTTCTACTGGATCCATTATTTACACCAGACACAGATTGTGTAGGAGATCTCATATATAGAGATATATAACAAATAGTGGCGTATGAACAGCAACTATCATTTGGCATGACTAACGCAGCTTCAAGCCGCTGATGACATGAAAAGCCCCGCGGATGTGTCGGCCAAGGTTGGCATGCGTCCCGAGCAGCGACTTCGTCTTGGGTAATCTTGGCCGTTCAGGAGGCGCATTCGAAACGACTCCTCAGCACAGGCGACTACGAAACGTTTCCTATATGCATCCGAAACCCACACCTCCCGCCCCAAGCACAGGCTCGCATTAACTTGGGTGATACATAGATACGTCATTACACTTGTGAAGATTATCTTCATGACAACTAAAGGCACCGATGCGGGCATAACAACGCTGCGAATGACAGTTCCGCTCTGCCTGCCAGGGGTCAAGTCCAGACGAACCTATATCGGGACTATCACAGCGAAGCCTACATGCGAGCCCAATGGTTCGAGGCTTATGCTAAGGGTTGTTATGGGCGAGCCGGCACCCCAACATGCAAATACACACGCAGCATATACAAAAGGACACCTCGACACCCACCACCGCGCCGAGACACACCGCCGACCACGGACATCCGGCAATCAGCTGTGCATTTCCCCACCCCTACCCTCAATAGTAATCGCCGTGCAGACCCTTCATGGCGATTCTGCGGCCGTGCATAGGCAGCACCCGTATCTACGCGGGGCACGCGGGCGCTCACCTCGAGGAACGTCCACTCAATGTCGTGCTTGATGTGCTTGCCATGCAGCTGTGGTGGCCGGAGTGGTGGTCGCAGCAGAAACAAGCGGAGGTCTCAGCGTCAGCACGGGGGCCGGTCCAGGTGGTAGCTGCCTGGCCCACCGATCGCCCACTCACAACGGCATCATCAGAAAGCGGAGGTGGGGGGGGGGGGGGGGGAGGGGGGGGTCGCGGCCCCCACCTCGCGGAAGGAGTCCAGCATCCAGGTCTTCTCGTAGTCCGCGAGGTACTCAATCGCGAGGTTGTAGCCCAGCGCGTAGGACCCCTGGCAAGACGGCGGGAGGGCGCGTGAGCGGCGCGAGGGGGCTGTGCATGGCAGCGGCGGCGGCAGATTCAAGAGAGAGCATGAGAGAGAGGGAGAGAGCAACCTGGCCTGTGGGCTCAGTCGCTTAAAGGGTATCACCACACCCCAATGGGTAGGCCGCTGAGCCATACCCCTTTGCTTGATTTTAGGCATTACAGTACTGGATGCCCAAGTACATTCAATGGCGCCCATGCCCCTTTCAGTGAAGGTTTGTAGGGTTACATTTTAGGGCATTCCAAACCCTATACATTATGTATTGGCTAAACTCCGCGAAACGGCCAATAAATTTCGCGACTCCCACAGTGGGCTGATTAAGTGCTCTGAGAGAGGGGAAGCCGGGATTGGATCATCATATCGCGTGACACCGAGGCATCAATCGCAGAATGCCCCTTCGCATGTTCTCATCATGTGCTTTCCTCATCGATAGGCTCTTTCATGTAGTAGTTTCCGCAGAAGATTGCACTATTCTTGAGCCTAGGCTGCTACAACTGTACAGCAAGGATGGTGCCACCGAAGCGACGCTAGGCGTTTGTAGAGCTCCCGTAGAGCTGGATTGGGTCCATACAAGTCTCCACACAAGGACAGCGCAAATGTACCCCTCCACCACACAAAAGAAAAACACCGCCACAAACACCGTAACTGCGCTCTGACGAAAAAGTCTCTGTCCATTTTGGTGTGCAAATGTCGCCCGCCGCTGGGTGCTTGCGGTATAAGGAGGTTCGGATACGAGATGATACCACACGTCCAATCGCCGATGCAGACTGCTCGCCCTGCGCCGATCAGTCCGTAGCGTACAGGTGGCAATGGGGCTTCATCAAGGAGCGGCTCTGCTACTTGCAACCGTATCGCCGTTGCGCGCATGGGATTGCGCAACAAACCGTAAACCGCCACTTAGCACCCCTGATCCCCCGTGCGGCAGTTGAATGTTGCTTGGGGCAAGAGTGGCAGACGGAACCTCATTCCGCTTTGTCAAGATCGGTCAGGACCCCCTCCGCAGGAACCGAAATTGGAACCGAAATCCAGCCGGAAATCCGTGCGCAAACTCACAGAAACCCCCAGATCAATGAGGGCTCAGATGTAGCGATATCTGAAAATGTCTAAAAGGTAGCCAAAAGATGTCATATTTGTTTCCAGGTTACATTTTACCCTTCGCTCTGGGGCTATCGGCG